>PVKE010030989.1:0-19311 GCA_004027555.1 Craseonycteris thonglongyai
GAACTGATACTGAGTGATGGGCACATAAAACGATGCATACACGATGTGATGTGGACTTGTACATCTGTAAACTATCTAATTGTTACCAACCAATGTAACCTCATTAAATTTAACAATAAAAAAAAGAAATATGAAAACATATTAACCCATATAAATGTGTTAATATTAAAAATAAAAAAATAAAAGCTTGTCCATTTGTTTTAGGCATTAAAAAAAAAAAAAAGAAATATGCCATACTAAACACAGCTTTTCACAACTTAAAATCTGCCTTCTTGAATTAAAGTCATTAACTTCCATTGGAACCTAGGGGCATACTGTGGGAAGACATAATATTAATTAGGATCACTGTTAAGCACCTTCAGGTGTGAACTCCATGCCTATAGTCTCCTTTGCTAATTCATGATGGACTGTCATTTCTGTAGTTGCTTAAATATTGTTATTATTATTTTTGCACCACACAGTAAGATGATTTTCTCAAGTACATAATACATAAAAATCATGACTTTGCAGACATTTCTAAATGTGGACCTTATGTTCCTTTGCAAGGTGAAGATTGCTATAGTCATTATAATAGTCTCATCAGACCTTTTTGATGGTTTCTTCTGAATTTTATCTAATTCTACTATTTTTTGGAGACATGCAATCAAACTCATAACACATAGCTGCCATAATGTTTTGTATATTAAATATAAATTATAACAACCTTCATGACAGTTCCAAGAATTTACTTGATCTCTTTAATTGTATGGAATTACATAAATTAAGAAACCTACAATGACTCTGGAATTCCTCTCAGGCACCCACATTCACACCCAATTAAAACCAGAATTAGAGTTTGAGATTACAGCCAACACATTTTTTTTTTTTTTTTACATAGAGAAAATACAGTGATTTGCCCAAGTGGCAGGACCTAAAAATAGACCCTAGAGCTTCTGACCCAGAGACAAGGGTTATTTCTCTCATGTTCCTCTCTGCCTGCCTCATAAAAAACGGTGCTGAGCCTGCTTTTGATTACTTTTGCTTGACTTTTGATCACTTTTGCTTTTGTTTCCTTTCACTTGAGGAAGCTAAAAAATTGATCTACTACTTTTTGCCTATACACACAGACTGATGAATTTATTTTTTCAACAATTTATCCCTGTCTGCTTCACATGGACCAATTATTTAGCCTCCTTAAACCTTGTTTCCCTATCTGTAAAGTCAGAATAATAATACAAACCTACATTTAAAATTTGTTGGGAGAATTAAATGAGATGACATAACATATTCCTCACTGTCATAGAGCACAGAGTATGAACTCCTTAAATGGCTGCTGTTATTGATTACATCATAATTAGTTTAAGATGACCTCAAACATTACAAACAATTCTCTCTAGGAAAGGCTCACCCAGGAGGTTGGAGAGCATAAGGAGATTCCATCCCAACTGCTTCAGCAGGCACAGGGTTCTGTACACTCACTGCCAGTTTGAATTAGAGGGAGAATCAATCACAGGCACATGGTACTTAGAAATATGACAAATATTTTTAAAATGTTGTTTGGGGATCCTAACTTAAAACAGCATGAATTTATTCCATTTGAAAACATCCATATGCCATGAAATAGCTGTTACATTCCCATTTCAATAATAGGCTGCAAAGGGGAAAAAGAAGTTACAGTTCAAGCAATCACAATGCACTAGAAAACTCTGCAGTGACTGGGTGACCAGGTAGTGCTGTGTGAAAATGAATTCAGGTGTTTGAACTGAGGCTTCCGAGGCACCTGAGATGGTTTTCTCCTGGCAAATGGTAACCTAATGAATGATTCTACTGTCAATTGCTTTTACAGAGTTGGCAAGGCTGGCCATAGAATGACTCACTCCTTAAGAGTGCCTTGAATATAGGGAGATAGTCCAGAATGTGGCCTTGGAGAAAGCATTAAAAGTTGAGCATATTTTATGTAGAAATGAGAAAGCTTCAATCGGAAATAAAAAGTGCATCTTAGCATCACAGTTGAGCTAAATCTCTGTAAAGGTCTAAAAATTTCCAAGAATGGGGAGTTGGATGATAAAGGGCAGATATCAATTGCTTATACTATTGTAGACAAATTTAAGTGCATCATTATTTAATGACCGAAGAAGAAATTAGATGGCCAATGAAAGGAGCAATGTTTCATCTCTTTCAACTCTTAATTTATAAATTTTGATTCCATATGTTCTTTCAATAAACTGCAATAAGGTAGGGCATATTTCAATCTTGTCTTTCTCCCATGTCTTGCAACAATAGTTAAAACCATGGACTTTCGAGGTAGGTCAGGATTTGAACTCTGTCTCCCACTAGCCAGGAGCCTTCAGCAAGCTGCTTGGGCTCTGTGAGCTCCCATTTCCATGGATCTGAAAATGACATTAACAACAGTCTACAGTGGTGATAAAGGGTGTCCCAAAATTCACGCAAGATTTGAATTTTGTGTTATTTGTGCGGTAAAGTGTTGCCAATGAAAAAAAAAGACAGCATGACAGCTGACAGTTCAGGGTTATTAAAAATGGAACAATACATGAAAGAACAACACGTTTTCATTGTTGAGCAATAAAAATTTACAATTTTTAATTATAAAACTGTGTTTTCTATCAAAATTAATTCTTGCGTGAATCTTTTGGGATACCCTTTAGAACAGCAATTGCAAGGAAAGGACCTAATGCAATTGCCTGTCATCCAGTGCAGGTGCAGTCAATCTAATATCCTAATCCATTTGTCAATTAATTACATGTTTGACTGTTAACATTCTGCCAATGGATATAGTGTATATTCTTAGTAAAAGTGGCTTTCTCTGTGGGTAAGTCTCAGGCAGTTGGGGGGTGGAGGTGGGGTGGGAAAAGAATATACTCCCCTGGTGGGAAGAAACTGAGAAGCAGAGACGTTACATGGAGTCTGAAAATAGGAAGTTTCCTATCCCTGATTTGATGCACTTGTACTAGGGAGAGAGGGAGAGCATGCCTTTCATCCCCAACCCTCAGCTTAGAAACACTAGACAGAGATTCCTAATGGCAGACACCTTTTCATTGACTTCATATGCATTTCTCACAAGACTTGAAATATAGCCAAGTCTCAAGAAATCCACTTGAATTGATTTGCTTCTGTTTAGTAATAAGATGTGACTTAGAATCAAGCTGGTTCAGTCCCCTAGAGAAAACATTACTTTATGGGATCAATGCACAAGTAAAACAAATTCATGTTCATTTCTTTGATCTTTACAATTTTAGTTACATAAATCCATTTAAAAAGTTTAAAATGTAATGAGCATATGCAATGATTACATTAAAAAAGAGTAACCTTTTATTTATTTAAAGATTTCTTGTTTGAGAGAAGGTGAGAGAGAGAGAGAAGAGAGAGAGAGAGAGAGAGAGAGAAGTGGGAGGACCCAGAGAAATCTCCATAGTTGGACATCATTAGTTACGACATGGTTTCATTCCACACAGGTGGGTATAGGGGCTGCGCCGGGTGGGACCAAAATGTGGGCTGAGAACCTTCACTGCCATCCTGGCCCTTAGCAGTTGTACCACAGTTGCAAGGCAAGGGCTCAACCTGTTGAGCTATCCCAGCATCCCCAGAATAACTGTTTAATATAAAGTAAATAATGAGATTTCTGGTCAACATGGTACAGCAAATTCACACCTTTATGAGCCTTGCTTGTACCAAACATGTGGCAATTACAGATCAAATATAAAAAGTGAAAACCAAAAGCCAGGTGTCTCTATGGCCTAGAAATGGATTAGAATCACAAAGCAGTGAGTGGGTCTGAAGCCACAGGACCTGCAGAACTCTACATCTAGAAGCCAGCTCTGATCGCTGGGCATTCTGTTCCTAAAGGCAAAACAACGTAGGATGGCTGACCTGGAGATAGGGAGACCTAAGCCTGGTTCACTCTGTGAAAGCAAGCAAGGGGGTTGGGCTCATGAGAGGAGGCTGCAAATAAAAACAGAGGCCAAGAGATATAGCTTTATAAAAACCCTGAGCCTGTGGAGGAGAAATGGACAGGCATGATTCAAAACCAGGTACTGAAGCAAGGCACCTGCCTGCTGTGGACCAGAATATGTGATCCTCGTTATCACCATGGGCAAGAGTATCTGATACAACATAGAAAACCTGGTGTAGAAAGACGGTGTTGTAGTCGAGGTGAAAGCAATCACAAAACTGTCAAAGAGTGGACAGTGAACCCAGAGAGAAAAAAGTACAGAATGAACTCTATATGAAAACATCTGACTCAAAATGAGTCAGCAAACAAAAATTTCAAAACATTAAGATATATAGTATTAAAAATATCAATAATATCAACAACTTCAATAAAAACTCCACTTCAGATTAAATTAATCTTATGGAAAGACAGTATAACATTATTTTAAATTATGCTTAGGGTGATCAAAGAAGTAATTTTCCAGAAAAATAAAAATTACCAAAACTGATTTAAGAAGAAAAAGAAAATTTAGAAAATAAACTGTATGAAATATGATTTAAAAATCAGAAAGTATTCTCTCTCATCATAGACACACAACTAAGCAACTGGACTAAAAAGTTTCTACAGGCGCATTTTATTCAGTTTAAGAAATCCTGGGGAAGCCAGGATGGCTCAGTGGATTAGGCGCTCACTTTGCAGCCTGGGGAACCGAGGATCGATTCCCAGCCCTGGCCTGTGTGGACCCATACGCTGAACTGGGGAGTGCCCCCAGTTCAGTTCTCACCGGGGTGAGACCCCGGCCCAGTTCCTGCCCTGTGCAGCCCTGCACCCACCTGTGGAATGAAACTATGTGGAAAAACCAATGATGTGCAACTATGGAGACTGTTCTGGGCCCTCCCCCTTCTCTCTGTCTCTGACTGTATCTCTCCCTCTCTCTCTGTCAAAAACAATAAATAAATCTTAAAAAAAAAATGAAATCCTCAAACTAATCCAACTCATTTATCAAGGTATTATTTTGAAACCCAAACAAGACAAGGACAGTAAAATTCACACCAATCGTATTTATGAATACAAAGCAAAATTATTAAACAAATAATTAAATATGAGGCAAAACTTTCTCCAATTTTAATAAATACAATTAGAAAACAAACCAGCAGGTACAAGTAAAAAATGGGCTTATGATTCCAGTCAGTCTTTGTAATCTATCATCATAAGGTGGATTTGTCATTTTTCAAAAAGCAAACATAAAAACACACAATATCTAATGTTTGCTGCAAAGTTTAAACTGTAAGTTAGTGATTCTCTATGAAAAAATAAAATTTGCAATAATACGAGGAGGGTTCTGAAGATTTGTTTATGGAGACGTGGCATTTTGAATGATGAACTCCAGCTTGCTGCCTCAAGATTAAAGAACGATGTTCAGTAGAAAATGAGCACACTCATCCATTTCCTCCTGCTTCACTACCCATATCCATAAAGCCTAGTAGCACCATACCCTAGCACCTGTTTACTTTTTTTTGAAAAGATTTATTTTATTGATTTTTGACAGACAGAGAGACAGAGACAGAGAGAGATAGAGAGAAGGGGGAGGGCCCAGAGCAGTCTCCATAGTTGACAGCATTAGTTTTCCATATAGTTTCACTCCACAGGTGGGCGCGGGGCTGCAAAGGGCAGGAACTGGGCCGGGAGCCTCTGCATAGACCCCGGCAAGAACTGAACTGGGGGCACACCCCAGTTCAGCATGTGGGTCCGCCTGGGCCGGGGCCGGGATTCGATCCTCGGTCCCCGGGGCTTCAAAGCGAGCACCTAACCCACTGAGCCATCCCAGCTTTCCCTTCTTATTTTATTTTATATAAATGCTATTGCACTATTGGCAACTTTTTAATAATCTTAAAAACAAAAACAACAATGAAACAGAAGTAGAGGGCTGTGTTTCTCTTTGCCTTCTGTACCACACAGGCACCCTGAAGCACTAAGTGCCTGCCTGCCCACAGGAAAGCATCCTTAAGAATGCTTCCTGCATAGAGCTGATGGGGTTCATGCCACATTTATCAAGAGAAAGCAGCTCTGCTACCATGGTTACAAATAATTATACCCAAATCAGCTCCTAAGCCAAACTAACATGGATAATCAGACACAAGAAATGCTTACCTTTGACCAGACTTGGCTTCAAAACCCACTCAAAGAGGGGTGGATTGCATTGGATAGTGATAAGCTTGGGATGCCCAGAGCAGGGGACATGGAAGGCAGGGTTCTCCTACACCCTATGGAGTCCATTTTGGTTCTTCTGTAAGCCTACTGAAGTCTTATACGTATAGGGTCCATTAATTAATATAAGCCTGAAAAGATCACTAGTTTATCTGTCACCCATTATGACCCATATGCCCTTGTATGCTTACAGTGAATCATTATATCCTATGTAAGTTTGGGCATATTCCAGCCCTTCTATGCTCCTCCAACACACCCTTCTCTCTCTCTCTCCATACACACACACACACACACACACACACACAAACACATACACACACATAATACAAACACACACACACACACTGTACCAAAAACATATACACAGTTTAAGAAAGGAAAAAACTGTATTAAAATTGTAATACTCAATACATAATGATAAAAGATGAACACAAGACATGTTTGACTTCTGCAATTACAAGAGGTGCTCAAAGTTTCTTCCATCAGCATGCAGACACTTCTGATTATGGAGAACTACTGTTCCAGCAACATTGACCAAAGTGTCCACTTGTATCGCTGCACGTGCCATTTCAATTTACCACATGTCTCAAACTTATCATGAATGCAGGCAATCGTTATGTGTGTTGGAGGCTCTGTTGCATACTCATGCCTCCATTGTCACTGTACTTCCACAACGTTGTCAAATTTCAAGTACCACTTCAAGATGGTCTTGTGCTCCTTGAACAACAACCATGCTTCCGCCATTTTCATTGACCATCCTGCCTGTCACATGGTGATGCTAGTACTCATTTGAGTAATGCTCTTTTGAGCAAATGTCATATTACACATTAATACCATAATTCAATTCAACTTCAAAAAGTAATACATAGATAACATCTCTTAAAATGTGTATACATTTTTTGGTACCCCTGCTATGAATGTGTGTGTGTGTGTGTGTGTATGTATGTGTGTGTGTGTGTGTGTGTGTGTGTGTGTGTATGACGTCCAGTAGGCTGTCTGCAAAGTATCCAGCCATGTAACCATTCTCATTATATTGACAAATGACAATGGCTGAATTTTTTTTCCTGACAGCCATTGTACATACACACATACAAACAAGAAAGGTAAATTTTTGTATATGAATACTATACATATATGGAGAAATATATTTGGAAAATGTTATACTAATATAACCTACTCTAGGGGAACCTGTCTAACCTTATTTCATCAAGACTTTCCAAAATACTTTATTCACACATTTAGCAAGCATTTATGAAACCACCATAATCTGCATATTCTGGGGATAGAGCCATGATCTCGATGGACAATACCTCTGTTCTGTTGAACATACATTCTGGTTGGAGGATAGTTAATGACCACATAAAAAAAGGTAACTCCACATCCAAGCTATGACAATAAATAAATAAAATAGAGCACTGTGGCAGAATGGTGAGAGGCTCTGTGGCCTGAAAAAGGGCTGCTTCAAGAAAGGATAGCTTGAATGGAGACCTGAATGACAAGAGCTGGCATGTGAAGATCTGCTAAAGGGAACAGCTGGTGCAAAGGCCCAGAGGTCAGAATGAATGTGAGTTCTTAAGCCTGTCTTCACAATAACCTGTTAGTATTAAGCAGAATAGTGAATCAGGGAACTTCATTTATGAAATACTTGATGTACTGATTTAATTTAACCATAGGAATAATGGGTGGAAATGTTAATTTAGGAAACTAGAAAGAATTACTAACTCCTCATAAATAGATCCATTTGGAAATGCTGATACTAACTCCCTTTCAAGTAGTGAAATTCACCAAATTAGACCTAGAAGTCCCAGGAAAGAGTCAATATAGCAAACTAAGATGTGACTTACTAAAATTGTTTTTCTAATAATAGACAATCATCAAATAATTTTGTTTTGGGAATGAAAGTAATATAAATATCTAATTGTCATAGAAATCCTATAGAAGAGAACTGATGGGAAGGATCATTTTTTGAAATAAAATCTACTAGGGAAAATTAGAGAAGGGATGAGCACTGCAGACAGGATCCAATAGAAGAGAAGCTGGATAACCTTGGTATATAAACAGAGAAATATCTTTTCACAGACTAGCTTGGAAAGCCAACATCACGGAAAGAGCAGTCGGTGGCACTAGTAGCATCACCTGGTCAGCATGTCCTCAGGACTCTTTAGTGCATAAAAGGAGAGGCCATTCCTCAACAAGTCACCGGGCAGTCACTTCAGCTGACTACAGTTCACAGGTCACAAGCAAGGGCAGAAAGCAAACTCAGGGAAAATCCGTGTGGAGACTCAAGAAGAGGCCCCAGTTTAGGAGCGTATGGAAAGCAGTTAAGGAAGAACTCACACAGGTCAAGCAGGATGAAATGGGAACAAGCAAACAAAACAATGAAGGGGGTTGTGTTTTGTGTTTTAGTAAAAAATAGAAATATCTTACCACTACATTAAATAACAAATAGTCTTACAAAAATGTATGGTAAGTTGCTCCAATTCCAAATCTCACTTGAAAGATGTGCTAAATTGGATGTATGTACAAAAAATAACCATGCTGCTGGGTACTCTTTCACCTTGAGAAAAAAAGCATGCTTAAACAAATAATTTATAGGGTGGAGTATTCGGATTAAACCAATTTCCTGCTTACAGATTAGATTTTAAAAACATAGTTGTCAACCTTTCTTACACACATCAGCTACGATCAGTGGAACACAGCACATAATCCTGAAGCAGATCTGTGTATATGTGTGCAAAATAATTACATATGCTATTAAAAAACAATATGCTTCAGAACACGAACACAAAAACTTCACAAAAACAGAAATTCATTGAGACATCCCAAGTTTTATATCTTTCCAATATCCTCTGGATCTTCCCAGATCCACTTTGGAGACAGCTGTACTCTGCCCATACTGATCCTTGGCAGACTGCAACCATGACAGGGCCCACGGCAGCCTTGCTCATCACACGATCTCCAGTGTCTTTGAGCAAGGCTTCCCAGCTCCTGGGCCACAGACCCATGCCAGTCTGAGGCCTGTGAGGAAACGGGCTGCACAGCAGGGGTGAGCGGTGGGCAAGAGAACGAGGCTTCATCTGTATATACAGCCACTCCCCATCACTCACATTACCGCCTGAGCTCTGCCTCCCGTCAGCTCAGTCCTGGCATTAGATTCTTGTATTGTGAACTGTGCATGTGCATACCCTCTTCTTGTCCATGAAAAACATTCTTTCACAAAACCGGTTCCTGGTGCCAAAAAGGTTGGGGACTGCTCCCTTAGAGTACACAAGTGTCCATTCTCCCTTGAGTTGTGTCCTTCTTAGGGTGCTGACACTGGACATTGGAGATATAAGCCTCTCCATGAGCTTTAAGAAAACTAATTCTGTACTAACCTCTGGAGGGAACAGTAGTGAAGTTTTCCACCTAGTGACAGAACGACAAGCATTAGGGTGGCAAGTGAGTCTCTTAGCCTAAAGCTACTGCGGAAAGTGAAGAAGAATTTTTTTATACATCTAAAAAATGTGATCCATTAAGACAGAAATTTGAGGTATTTCCCCACTACTGTGCCACTGGATGAATTTTTTAAGTTGAAGGGTAAATGTGCAAACACTGTAGCCTTTTAGAAGCACAACTGTTTGAAAAGAGTATTCCGGCAAGCTACTCAAATATTCTAAAACAATGAGCAGCTTGACATTTTTCAAACAAATATTTTAAAACTCAGGTCCACATGTGCACTGGAAATTAATGTCATTTGTTCAACAATGATAGACTCAATTCATATCCACTCTTGTACATTGGATTGTATTTGCCGATTTCATTAAACCTTTAAAGGTTACAGCTGGTTGACACATGAAAAATTCCACATCTCTAAAAGAGGAAACTTTGTACCTGCTCTTTTTTTTATTTTTATTTTTTAATAAAACCATTCTTCAGAAAGAAGTGGTAAAGCAGGGGTCTCTGTTCCTTACTACCACTAACTATATATTCAAGCTCTTATCTAAGGAATATTAATAAGGAAACAGCAGCTGGTCATGAACAAACTTGGAACTGAAACCAACTCCACTGGGAAATCCAAGAACTGCCTGGAAACTTGGGTTCTTCAAGCAAGGGTGGTAAGATGCACTCATTAACGTTAATCAGACCACCTTTGCACTCTTGGATGCTGGGGCCAGGGGACATTTTTTGTCATAGACAAGATTCTGGATTTCAGCATGTAGCAATGTGAACTGTCTTCCTATCTTTTCTTTCCAGAACACTTATAAAATCCCCGAAAAGGATTCTGCCAGGACTAACATAACAGAAGAGCTGTATAACTCCAGAGAAATTGAAGCTAGACTTCAAGTATTCTTTATAAAGCTGCTTGAATCAGGAAAAACTTCTTGACCATGCCAAAAACATATTATGACCAATGTGGGTTAAATTAGGGCTTCCATAATTGTGACAGTGATTTCTACAATAAGATCTTTAACAGCTACTAATGTATAAAGCCTTCTAGCCTAAAAGGTTTAGTGACACAAATAACTACTACACTGTCAAATCCTGAGTGACAATAAGAGTCCTGGAATTAATCTCCATAAGCATTAAAGGATGTAGCTACTGTACCTAGATACATTTTTTTTTAAAACTTCAGAAAAGAATAAAAATCTACAATACTTCTTACAAGTAGTTGTGTTCAACCCCTAAAATGACCTTCATGTCTTTATTTTTTATCCTCATCTAAAATCTTCAGATTTCTAGTTTCCTCAGTGGTTTACAAACCAAGAAGTCTGGACCACTACTTTCTAGTTGTGTAAGTTACTTAATTCCCTGTGTCTTGGTTTCTTATCTATAAAAGTAAAATAATAATTATTAGTTAAATCATGTCAGACAAGGCCTCGGGCAATCATAAATTATTTGTATTATTTGTATTATTTCAGTGGTTTATACAGATTTATGAAAATAGATCCCACTAAAATATAGGGGAAGCTTTCAAATTCTTGATAGTTTAATTCCAACTGGTATAGCTCTTATATGTAAAACTCCAGCTCAAGAGTATATCTTGGACATACTCAATAGCTGGATGATTGCCTGAGGGAAGGGGAGGAGTGGGGAGGGAGAGTGGGAGGGGAGGTTGGTGTGGGCACCAACCAGCATTATGGACACACTCAATAGTTTGGTGTTTACCTGGAGAGGGGGGAGGAGGGGGAAGGGAGAGTTGGGGTAGGGTGGGGTGGGAGTGGACACTGGATATATGGTAATGGAAGGGGAGCTGATTCTGGGTGATGGGCACATGATGCGATGCATGGGTGATGTGATGTGGACTTGTACATCTGGAAACTGCCTAATTGTTACCAATCAATGTCACCCCATTAAATTTAACAATAAAAAAAAGAGTATATTTTACATTACTTTGGACTACTAGAAAGCATTTCAAAGAGGATTTGGGCAAGTCTGGAAGGCTAGGGGCTAATATCAGCTTTCTTTCATTCAAGCCGTTGGACATTAAATGGGTACAGTGAGAGCCTTTCAGAAAGTGAGCTCTCCAGCAATTTACCTAAAGTACTCTTAGACAGAGTTCAACCAGGTTAGATAAAAGTACATCATAGGAATCTCTGGCTCCATCTCCAAGTGGTGACATTAAAAGAGTTATATTCAAACTCACTTTCTGAAGCAGAGACAAAACACCAAAGGAAAAAGATGACCAGAGGCACTAGGCTGGTATTTCCCCAAGTGTGGTCTTCAGACCACTTGCATCAGAATCATCTGTAATATCTGTACAGATGGAGATTTCTGGATCCCATCCCAATCTACTGATTCTGCAGCTTGGCATGGGTCCCAGGAATCTACATTTGAATTTTGAGAGCCACTCCAGGAAATTCAACTCAGGATATAGGACTGAATTATAATCTGTGCAATTAGTCATGGATGTTTTGTGTCAGATAGAAAAGCCATGGGCTGGTTGACCTCTGGCTTAACTCCCTTACACCCTACCAGTCCCTATCACTTGCTTCATCCCTGCACCCCACCCCAGCCTCAAACAAAGAAGCTAACTCTACAAATCATGCCGGGGCCCAATGAAGCAACTGGGCAGAGCTGGCCACCCTGTGAACTTGGCTCCTAGAATACTGACTTCATAGGATTCCTTCCTTAGCATAGCTCTGGAAAAATGATCAAATTTCCATTTAAAAAACAAACACAGAGCTTAGGCTAAGACAGGAGGTTTGAAAAATACCAACTTAGTCCCTCCTTGTAGGGATAAAAAAAGAGAATAACAAATAGAAAATATACCAAATAATTGCTTTCCACGGTTTACGTGTCAAATAAATTTAGGAAGTTTTTGAATGACAATGGTTTTTCAGGTTCTGCTAACAAGATTAGCCAAATTGTTTCTTTAAATTATAAATCAGTATATATTTTGCTCACTTTTTTAGACATTGCAGAATAAGTTAATCTTCTATAGAGAAATTAAAAAGGAGAAAGGATAAGGATAATAAAGAATTCTAGCACATATATCACTATAAAAGAAACTTAGTATTTCAATTATATCTTGAATGACTAAACATTTTCCTCTTTCAGTGATACCTGCCTTATTTCCTCCCTTTATCAGTTCAGTTTTCTTGCATTTCTATATTTAAAAACAATAAAAATGTATGCATTTGATTCATGGTCATGAGAAGAGGACATATTGGTGCACCATATATGTATAGAGGCAGAAATGTGCTTACCCTATTACTGTGAGGGGCACAAAAGAATATTACAAACTTTCACTTCAATAACGTTAGAATCACGGTTCTCAGGTA
The DNA here is from genome assembly GCA_004027555.1 of Craseonycteris thonglongyai. Lineage (NCBI taxonomy): Eukaryota > Metazoa > Chordata > Mammalia > Chiroptera > Craseonycteridae > Craseonycteris > Craseonycteris thonglongyai. Next base: position 12,898 of record PVKE010030989.1, read on the forward strand.
CGCTTGTGATATCCCTGGTAGGAAAAGAACAACATCACCTCTGGAAAGAATAGAACAGAGGACTTGGAGAGGCTTGGGACATTCTCCAGGGTCCCACAGCATGCTAGTAGTGAAATCCTCAGACCTGAGCCATCTCAGTTGCTCCATCTCCTCAGCCTCATCCTGATGCTCAATAACAATTCACTACTCATAGAAACTCTATCATCTATGCTTTGGACAGGAGACTACAATGGAAGAGCTCTTTATAGAGTGTGAACTGGAGTAATACATGAGCAGCTGAAAGCCTGAAACTGAGTTACAGGCAAGCTAGCCAGGACAAAAGATTAAAGAAATGAGAGGCCCAGGACTCAGCTGAGCTCTGGAACACAAATAAAGTACACAAGTGAGGAAGAGAGCAAGGTTATGATGGTAAGAGTGCAAGGCCAGCACAAGTGCAGCCAATCCCAGCAGCTTATTACAAGCTGTGCTCCGCTAGCCCACTGAACGTGCTTCCTGACTTGTTACATAATGCTATCTGTAGCAGCAACTCCGCACTTCATCCATCACTCACAGTCCATCCAGCTCATTACCAAGCGCCAGTCATGCTTCTGTGGGAGAGGGCTGAGAGTAATTTCGTAAGTCCCCGTGTGTTCATTAATGCAAATTTCTCAGCATTTCTAGGTCAGGAAAACACTGGGTGAGAACAAGTTTTTACTTGTATTAAATGGGGGAAAGCACGCTGGCTAATGCCAGTTCTCAAGATCTAGGAAAGAAGATGGAGTACTTGAAAGAATGCAAAAAGTGTTTCATTAAACGTAAAATAAATTGATAGAATGTTTTACAGCTCCTGAAGGAATCAATCCAGATATCATATAAAGGAAGACTAACTCCAGTAATAAAATGTGAAATAGTTCATGGGAATCCAGTTCTGTATACCCTTCCTACTTTAGTGAGTGAAGAACTGAAAACATTTTATAGTATTAATTAATTCATTCATTCATTAATTCATGTATTCATCAACCGTAAAGCCTGCCCCATCCTAGCAACTAAGCTAAACTCAAGAAACACAGAGGTCAAGTTTTCTCCTCTGCTCTCCAGAAGCCACTTGTCCATTCAGCATCGTCACATTTTCAAGCTACATGGTAATAATTCATTTGTCTTCTCCACTAGCTTTTTAGCTAGTCAGTGAATAAATACTACATTAAGAAAGAAAGGAAGGAAAGATGGATGGGAGGAGAGAGAGACAAGGGGACACACAACACAATTCCTTTGAAAGAGCACTTAATCCAGCGGTCTAGAGTTTGGTAAAAGGGGCCATGGAGACCCGTCGGTTTCCTCATCTTTGTAAGCGAACTCCTTCATACGGGACCAACCCTAACCTTCTGCTTGATGAACCATAATTCACAAGTGGAACTCGATCAGAATCACACTCATTTTAGAGTTTGAAAGAACTTAAAGACCCACTTGGCAGATTTGTTTTCTATTTACTGACTACCCTTAAATATACTGAAAATGTCTCACAGTCAGGGAACAGTGAGGCAAATCAAATGGGGCAGGAAAAGGGAAACTATCTTCACTGAGAAAAGTGGAATTAATTTTTTTAGGATAGTTGGGATACAAATATTTATTATGATCATACAGCACATTAAGCTTTCACTTGATATCCCTAAAAAGAATATAAGCATTAAGAAATTAAGACATGTGAAAATACCAAGTCCTGTGGAGGACAGGGAACAACCAGAACTCTTACATACTTTTGGTGGGATATAAATTGGAACAATCCCACTGAAAACAATTTTATATTACCTAAGCAAAGGCAAATATGTATACACCTCATGACCCAGGAATTCCACTCCTAGGTGTATGCCCTACAGCGACTCTTGCACGTGTGTGCCAGGACACATGGACAAAACCTGTTCACAAGCAGCACTGTTTGAAAAACCAAACACAGGAACCACCCCAAAAGTTCATCAGCAGTCATAAGGGAGGTAAGTTGTGGCATATTCACACAATGGAGTATTGTAAAATGTGAAAACAAATGACATGCAGCTGCACACAGCAAAATGGATGCCGTGTTTTTCTTAAGCAAATTGTAGACTATATATAATTAACATAGCAGTTTTATAAAACTTACAAAAAACCAGAACTATATATATTGTTTAGAGATATATGCATATGCTGAAAAACTATTTTAAAAAACATAAGGGATTAACACAAAAAAATTCACAGTAGCATTGCAGGATGAGGGGACCCAAGGAGATTGCATAGATGAGAACCTCAAGTTAGAATCAACAGGATCAGTGATCTTATGCTGAGAGTAAATTTGCAGGTGATTGTTTCATTATTAGGCTTCATTATTTATATGCATGGTACATATTCTGCTGTACATATCAATGGGTACATATACAAAATTTTAAAAATCCTGATATATCGTATGATGAAATACTACACATCCATTAAAATCAGTTAGATCTATATATACTGGCAAGAAAAGATCTCAAGACAATTCATTTAGGTTAAAAAAAAAACAAAAACAAAAACAAGACACAAAACAGTATCATAGTATAATCCTGTTTCTGTAACAAGTAAGCAAAGAAACGTAAAGCTCAAAACACTATGTAAGTATTTATTTGTACTGGATACCTTCTGTGTGCCCCTCCGATCCATCCTGCACCCTGCTCTCTGGCCAAGGAGGCTGACCTATAGGGATTGCAGTAGGTTCCTGCCCGTGGCTTTCTGTAGAGTTCAATCAATATGGAGCTTCAGCAGAAACATGGGGGGAAGGGAAAGAGGGAGGTCACGGTGCTTATGCCCAGCAACCTTTCTGTGGTCCCTTAGGACTAGCTTGTCCCTCCAACAGAGGTCTCAGTACCACTAAATTATTTTTCAAGTACTCTCACACTTGTTGTGTCCAACTAATACATGAATGCTTGCCTCTTAGAAAGAAATTATACAATAAAGACATATAAAGGCCACAACATTAGTGTTCGCTTTCCCCCCTAATACTAGCATCTCTACAGCACCTTCTCTGTGTCGTGGTTCCCCTGGCCACACCCTCTCCATGCCCTCTCCAGTCTCTGGGTAGTAAACTTTATTCCTGTGGTTTTCTTCCATCCACCTCACACCCTGTAACTAGTTGCTTTATTAAAGTCAACTAAAATTATCCTAATTTGAATGTATCATATGTTTCCTGCTGGGATCCCAACTGATGCAACAATTATAGATGAATATAAAGTATAGAAAAAGGATTAGAAACACACACAAGAAAGGTTATCAGTGATTAACATTCAGGAAAGAAGCTAGTATTAGGGAAAAAAGGAAATACTAATGTTTTGGCTATTATAAATATTTCTTTCTTGTATAACTTCTTTCTAAGAGGCAAGTATTTATCCATTATTTGGGCAAAACACATTTAAAAGTACTTGAAAAATAATTAAAAATGCAAAGCTGGGGCAGTTTACTTAAAGAAACAATGCAGGTCACTTTACTGCACTATCTTCATGGGTAGCACAATGCCAGCCACACAGTGGGCGCTGGAAGTAAAGCTGGCACCATAATCCAGTGAACCTTAGACTTAAAGGATTTCTCTGAAGCATCATTAGGGTCCATGGAGTTAAGAGGGAAGGAATAACTTAATAGAGGCTTCCTAGAGGTGTGGGTATGCTAGTCCCCACTAAATGCAGGTAGAGGCAACACCGGGCCATGAGCCTGTTCCTGGCCTGCGTGGTATGCCCATCGCTGAGGTCCCAGGATCTCCACAGGCCAAGCTGCACCATGATGTTTTGGTGTGAGAACTGCACCTCACTATGCTCATATAGGTGTCTCTCCTAAGGTGTGACCGACTTCCAGTACTCTATCTCCCTTCTTGGTACTCAGGGACTTGATGCTTCTCTGGACTAAGAACTCCATGGCCGAACCCTCTGGTACCAGGCTACTACCACTGGTTGGACTTGAGTAGCTGAAGCTGAGGAAGTCCACCATCACCTGCTCATCCCAGGATGGAGATTAAACCAGGTCTGGCTAACTGAGACGGTCCTTCAAAACTCAGATTAGACGTCCCTTCCACTGAGAAGCCATTCCCGATTCCCTGAGTTTTTTGTTAGGTCTTATTAAATGACTCACAGACACCATCTACTTCCTCTATCATAATACTTTTATACTACATTGAAATCTCACATTTGCTTCTGTGATAATAAACTGGAAGCTCACGTAACTGTAAATTCTTTGAGGGCGTGGATTAAGGCTAAGTCTGTTTCATAAGAAACACTAACACAGAGTGTTTCTTGGGGAAAAAAACAAAGAAAAGAAAAAGGAAGAAAGGGGGTGGGGAAAGAAGGAAGGAAAGAAGGAAGGACGAAAACCTTAAGCTGCTGGAGCCATAGATATAACAGCACAAAATAGATCACCTAGTTTTGCCTGCTCTAATGACCTCTGAAGCCATGAGTAGACAAGAACCCATGTAAAGGTGAAGTCATTGATTTGCCACATACTTACTGATAAATTCCTCTCCACCTATCACTGCGCTAGCAGCCAGTGATACAATGGTGAGAATACAAAAGCAAGCAAACAAACAAAAACCCACCACCCATTCCCCATCCATATGCTATACAAGTATGTAGAAATATTTTGTTTTTCAAACTTCTGATGTTTCTAAATGTTTTACAATAGCTTCCCAAGGCGTCTCTGAGATCTTTGGAGTATTTAGATATTTTTGTATGTTTTTACAAATTGCTGTCAGGCAAGAGATTTTGTGAGTGAGTTAATTAGCATTAGGTACAGCTATCAGAGACTTCCACTGGTTCCTCTATGTCAAATTATCTCAAGAATTCTTTGCCAAAGTAACAAAAGTGAATGTTTCACGTTGGCCACCTCTATTTCTCTGATGGCTTTACAGAATTCAGTGGTATTTGAAAAGCATCAGGGAAAGTAAATAATGAAGGTTTGGTGTTTCTTTTTTAAACACAATGAAACCATTAAGCAAATGAGACAGTAATCACATAAGAGACCATTATGAATTAAAACAGACTTGAAAATGATTTCTAAAAGATTTTAGGCTAAAGTGCTGTTCATTTCAGTCTGGAAACACTGCATTAGCCCCACCACATTGAATAACGGTACCTTCAAAACACCCCTGAGCACCCTTACCTCTGTCTAACATGTACCCACTGTGTCCCATCACCACACTGCAATAGGGTGAGAGAATACAAGCACTTCAGTGTTACACAAACCCAGAGTATTCTCCAACCACATGAGAACTATACATAGAGGCCATGAGAAGAAGAGAAATAACACAACCAACACCCGAACCTATCATTTCCTATCTTTCCTATTTGATGTTCTCTACTTGACTTGGGCTCACAAGACACTGATTATCCCCATGAGTGAGGTAAGCAATACATGCTAAAAACAACAGAGGGAGAAAAAATTGGGATGCACAGTTGGAAAAACAGTTAATTAGCATCAACTTTCAATTATCTACACGTAGTTAACCAATGGCAACCTTTACATCTCAGGCTGACTTCTTGTGCTACCACAGGACAACATTTATAAATGGAGAGAGTAGACAATTTGTGCTAGCCTGGGAGAGCCTGCAAAAAGTTCTAAAATCCAGAATCTCCACTTTCTCTAGCCCCTTCACTGGCCTTACCATGGTACCCAAAATTCTCATCCTATACACTGTACAACACTGACAACCCTTCACAAGAAGCAAACATGACAATGGTTGTGTGTGGGTGATTCAGGGGTGGAGGTACACACACTAGCTCAGCATCCATTCGCCCTTCTTTTGAAAACAGAAAACTGGTTTCCTTTTCAGAACCACTTATTCCCTATTCTTAGGCATGGTTTGGGTGAGACTATGACCTCTGGTTCTGGCAGTGGGAATTCTACCTAGTCCTCGATAGTTACAGAACTCCCCCTCACCCCCACACATACCACAGTGAAAGTAGGCAATGGCTCAAGTCAAACTATGAAAGTCTTGTCTAGGACTTTTGCCAGAAATATTTCTCCATCTCTCATGGGATGTTAAGATGTAGGCTATAAGCCTTGGGCTATTAAGGCCTTTGGACATCATTGATTGAAAGTTTGCCAGAGAACAGAGCCATGTTGACATAAGTAGATTCTGGTGAGAGGCAAACACCTGGCATCTTCTAGATCAGGGGTGGCCAACAAGTTGATCGCGGTCGACCGGTCGATCGCGAGGCCAATTTTGGTCGATCGTTGATAGCTCGCAATGTCTGGGGTGGAATTCCGTGTACCATGGACTTTGAAGCGATTGTAGAAGACAAAATTTTCTAGCAATAGTTTAATGCATTCTGGGAATTTGCCAAGGTCACAAATTCCTAGAATTCTGACAGCCTGACACTGTGATCTCCGCCCACCCAGACAATACATTTTGACTTATGTGTTACACTTGTCACCGGACGCAAAGCGTGA
>PVKE010030990.1:0-19310 GCA_004027555.1 Craseonycteris thonglongyai
AGGAAGGAAGGAAGGAAGGAAGGAAGGAAGGAAGGAAGGAAGAAAGAAAGAAAGAAAGAGGGAGGGAGGGAGGGAGGGAGGGAGGGAAAGAAGGAAAGAAAGAGAAGGAAAGAAAGAAGGAAGGAAAGAAGGAAAGAATAGAAAAAAGGAAGGAAGGAAGGAAGGAAGGAAGGAAGGAAGGGCAAATCAGAGAAATATTACAAAGGGCCAATCTGAATGAAGAGTAATAAGATTTCTTCATATTATTTTAGCAACTTTTCTGTAGGTTTGAAATTATATCAAAATACACATTGCCAGAAACACCCTTATGAAGAAAATCTTATTACTTTTCATTTTAGAGATGAGAAAACTGAGGAACAGAGAGTTTAAGTTACTTGTTTTGGCCACTTGATACTAAATGATGAAACCAGCACTCCAGATTTATTGTTCAGAGGGATTGACAAGGTAGGGAAATATAGATAGAAATACTATCGTTCGCTCATGTGGTTATTTTGTTTTTTGTTGCTCCAGAAGCATAATTTGATCTTGCCACCAAGCTCAGCGTTTGGGTGCTTGGGCTAGCTAAGCAGAGGAGTAAGGCAGGGACTGGGAGGGACCTCACGTATGGTTTAGTACAGTGGTCTTTGAAGTGTGATCTGTGTACTGCCATTGGTTTAGTCATTGTTACGTGAACACAAGGAGATAAACATAGCAAGTGAGGGTGAGCATTTAGACACTTTTATAGCCACTTGAGATTGTGGCTAAATCCAAACGTTATCACTTTCCTGGTAATTTTTTTTTCTTTTTTAGCATTCATTAATTAAAACATTTCTTAAGTGCCTACTGCATGCTAAATATTGAATGAGGCTTAGATTCCTTAAAGACAAAGTTAGAGCTATAATTATATAATGTCCCATCTCAAATATGTTAGCTATTTTAAATATATCAAGGATTTAAAAATTTTTTTTAATGTGTTTTTAATTGAGATATAATTGACATGTAACATGAAGAGTTTCAGGTGTACCCATAATGGTTCAATAAATGTATATATTATGAAGCTGATCATCACAGTAGGTCTAGTTAACATCTATTACCACAAGTAGTTACAGATTATTGTATGAGATCTTTTCTTGATCATAGTTTCTTGCGATGAGAACTTTTACGATCTACTCTTTTAGCAACTTCCAAATATAAAACAGTATTATTAACTACAGTATTCATTTTTGTTGCATTTCACAAAAGATCAGTCCCCAACAGATTGGCGAGGAAGAAAAGGAAAAATCTTGCTCCCTCCCCATAGATAGTTTGAAAAACATTGGTTTAGTCATACACTCTCTCAATAGATGAGAAAAATCAAGAATCAAAGAAGTGAAGAGCTTGGAAGTTCTCATACTTCATTAGTGGGAAGGGCAGGAGCTGGGACTGAGCCTTCTGATTCCAGCTCTGGGTCTCTTCGCATCTCTTTGGGAGACTTCCTTTGTGCCCTCACACAACCTAGGCAGCCATAAAGACAGCCCAGGGCCCTCTCTCCTCTATCTTTGCGTTGCTCCTCAACCCCAAATTGGGAGCCAGCACTTGGCTAAAGACAGGCCATACCAGTCTTTGTTGAATTCAGGCTCTGAGCTTAGGGAGAGAGGAGATTTCTCTGAAAACAACAAATCTCATTGTTCTCGCCTTCTCTGCTCATTTGCTTGCTATTGCTTAGAAAGATTGATCACTGGTGAGAATAAATAGGAACCCCAGTTATTAGAATTGTTTCCCAACGATACAGCACCTTTTTAATCCCAAAGAAGTTTAGATGTTTTCCAGCTGTGTCAGGGGCACGTGGTTGCAGGGGGCGGAAGCCAACTGGCATTCTAAGTGGAACAAATGGAAAATTTTGGCTATGGAAGCCAAAGGGAATTCTTCACCTTAATTAAGAAAGAACTCTGCAATATTGAAAGTTGAGGTAGAGAACTCAAGACCTTGCTTCTGACTTCATTAAAATGAACCCAGGTTCATTAAAATTTAGTTAACACAAATTGGAAAGAATCAAAACTGAAGCCCATTGAACTTGGTCCAGTTTAGGAATTAAAACCCTGCAATTCAATTTCTGTTCTTGAAAGCAGTCTTCCACCTTCTCACATTATAGTTAACAAACCTGACCTCCCCTTCTGTGGGAGCAGGAGTAAGTTATGTGCTTCTCTAGAGGAAATGGACTCTGATGGTTTTGAAATACTACATTTAAAGGGCAATTTTTATTTAAACTTCTTTAATTCAATAAATATGGAGCTTCACATCAACCAAGAGCTTGTTTAAGATCATTTTTGCTGTTTGGCTGCTTACAAAAGTCAAATTAGTAAACTATGCAGGACAAAATGTTACTCAGGTTGGATAACTTCACATTAATGAAATGTAAATAAAGCCAGAGAAAGGGAAATTTTAGAAATCCAAATAAACACCTTTCATGTGATTAGTCTTCCCAAACAGTTCCTCAGATTCTCTTTCCTCTGTGGTCACGTGTCAAGTGCCTTTTAGTGATAACCTTGGATACTCCACATTTCAACAAGATACAAATATTTTCCTCTGGTGTTTTTGTTTGCTATTTCTGTTAGAAACATGGAAGCTGGATGGAAGTCCTAGAGTGATGTAGAAACAAAAGGTCAATTATTCAACAATAAACATGGCAAATCCCATGTGATTGAATAAGTGCTTATAAATGAAAGCAGAGCATTGCACTTTGAATTATTAACTATAAAGTTAGAACTAGAAATGTTGGTAGGGGGAGTTGTATGAGGGGTGTCCATAAAAAAATCCAACCATTGTCAATATAAACAAGAATGGTTACATGGCTGGATACTTTCCAGACAGCCTCATCTTTCAACACAAAATTTGAAGTTTTCAATGACAAAGCAGAGATCCAGGGACATGTGAGAACTGACTTTTTCTATTACTGAGGATGTTTCGTTCTTGGCTTAACAAAATGGATCTGGGATAATCTAGTCTTTATAAGCTCCTGATAGTAAAGCACCTTTGTTTATGTTGCCATTTGCTGAAAGGGAATGATGCATCGTTGTAACCTTGATGTTCAGTGAGATCTTAAGAAATGGAACTTAAATTTGTCTTTCAATGCTGACCAGCCAGAGGCACGCATGGCCAGGCCCATGTGTCTGTCAAAAAAATCAGTTCTGTCCTGGTCAACTCTCTCTGTCTCAGGATCATGTGAGATTCACCACACAAAGCTCAGAAAACATGAGATCATCTTTACATAATGAGAGAGTGAGAGCTGGGACCCGATTTCATATTTTTTTCCCACAGATTTTGCTTTCTGCTCTTGTCAGTCATACTTGAAAAAGCTGACAGTTACCAGGGGCTATGGCCAGGCACAGGGAGAATGTGTCATTGCTTGCTGGGTTGGCCGTAGCAACATGTCTGCCTCAGAGTAGATACAGTGTGGATGAACGAACAGAAAAATGTGTCAGAAGTCATGCAACTGAAAAAGACCAAAGGTGAGTGTTGGCACCATCCATCAGAAACTTTCAATGACTAATCACAGGATATTCATACAGTCATTTTACTTTTCAAAAAGTTGATGGTTACTTATTACTAGTTGCCAACTTCTCAAAAAGTCTATGTAGAGAAGAACCCTCATGTCTTAGAACTTTAGTCAGTGCTAAATTACATCAATCAACAAATGGATCGAGCACCAAAAACATTGAGTGAGTGGCAGCTGAAGCATCAAATACACATAAGACATATTTCTTATTCACAAGAGAAGCTTAGAGTCAGTGGGAAAGAAAGATAAATAAACATGTTTGTCCAATGCCGTAAAATGAGAGATATAATAAATGCGTGAAGAAGGTGCTGCAGGAGTACAGAGGGTCAATTGATTCTGCTTGGGAAAGTCTGAAACAAATCAGAGTGCAAGGGAATTTGGCTCTCTGGGATAAGGAATAGAAGTTACCAAAGAGAAGGAGCTAAGTGAAGAAGTACATCACATGTGAAAGCAGGATGTCAGAACTGTGCTTGGCATTTGCAACATATAAGTGTAGGGCAGTTTCATTCCCAATATATTTGTGTGTCAAGAGATGTATTCTCTCAATAAATCCAATTTTCAAAATTAGTATCTCACTTTGGACTCAAAAATCTAATTTGAAATGTAATGACCTCTGTTTTCCTATTGTCTCAGATTGCCCCTTAGAAACAATGAATGCATTGGTCCCACAGGTGGAATTATTGCTGGAGAGATGCCAAGGCTCACAGACAAGTTCCCCAGACCACTGCGTCCAGTCTTGAATAGGAGCAGAGTGGAAGAATTGTTCTGGTGTGGTACCATGTACCAAAAAGACAGAGAGCAGTGGAGTTCTAGGTCAGCCAGGCCAAAGGTCAACAAAAGAAGGTGGGGTCTTGTGGACTGATGGTTGAACCTGGACATGTGGTCATCAGCTGCAGGGTCCAGTACAGAAGAGCAGGAGGACTTCGCTCTATACCAGAAGAGGCCTCCCACTATGGGCCTCAGATTTCTCTTTTGTAGAATAAACTGGTTATACTAAATCAGTCATTGGCAATCTTTGTTTTTTAGAGCCACCAGGACTTCCATAAAGGTGCCTCCATGGCTGGAGATGAGAAGAATAAGGTATTTACGGCCTTATCACCCTGAACACGCCTGATCTCGTCTGATCTCAGGAGCTAAGCAGGGTCTGGCCTGGTTAGTACTTGGATGGGAGAAAGAGTAAGGCCAAGTTGGAAAGGCTAACCCTCCCCACCCTCAGTGCAACCAGAGTACTTCAATTCTAATTGTCTTCATGTTGGCAATCCACATGAGATTCAATTTGAAGAAAGTATGTTCTACTGCTCAAAAAGAAAAGAAAAAATAAAATCAAAAAAAAAAACCAAGCTCATACTTTAGGACCTTTGTACTTGGTTTTCTCTCTCTGGAATTGTTTTTCCCAGACCTCCATAAAACTTGCTCCTTCACTTCCTTTAGATCCCTTCTTAAGTGTGGCCACCAGACTGATCTGATGGCTTTTCCTGAGCACCTAATATATAAAATAGAACCACATTTCCCCTGTGTATGCACACACACACACACCAGAGGCCCCTCGTTCAGTTTTATTTTTCTCTGTAGCACTCACCATCACAAGCATATTTTATATTTCATTATTTGCCATCATTTCTGTCTCATCCCACTGAAATGTAAATTCCAGGGGGTGGGGACTTTCTTTATTTTGGTCAATGCTCTATGCCTGGCCCAGAGCCTGGCATGGAGACAACTAACCCTCATTCACTGGAGGCATTTGAGATCTAGCTCCTGTCCAGTCAAAGCTCCTGTTTTATAAAGATCCCAGCAGCAATGACTTACAGTTTAACCAGGTTTTCTTTTTGCCTGTAACATCTGAACCAGTGACCCACTAACACCCACCTCCTCTAGTACTAACAGTAACTAGACAGAGCAGGGGAAAAAGCCTGGGGTTTGGAGCTGAGGGTTTGGTTTTGGGTTGAAACTGTGACACATACTAATGTTTTAGGCAAGTTACTTGACATCTGCAAACTTCATTATCCCTATTTGTAAAGTGAGGTAGTGATTTACCTGTCACACCAGGCTGTCATGTGGATTACATAAAGCACAATGTAATCTGGAAAGGACCAGGTTAGACGTGACTTCTAGAGAATGAGGCAGTAGGGGACCCAACCACTAAATTGCCCTTGAGCCAGTACTAACTCTGTGACTTCTGGTACTCCGTTTCTCTGGAAATGGAGATAAGAATACCCCTTTCTGTTGAAGGTAGGAAAGTAAATCAGATGATGTAACTGAAACACCTTTCAACTTTATCATTTATTTGATAATTTTGGTGAAATTAGCAAGAAAATTTTCAACAAAGAAAGTATCCTAATGGACACTACAAAATTTTCAAATGAATGGTCTTCTCAAACAGCCCCTTTCAGCCCTGTAGGATCATCTGTTAGCATTTGAAAAGGCTCCTTCTTTCTTTTCAAATGTACTCATATGCTAATTTCTGTTTCCCCACATTTATTCCATGTACCTCGGCCTCCTAGATTCATGGTAAAAAAACTTGTATCTATGCAATGCATCTGACATTTAGCTTGAATTGTCTCTCCAAGAAGCTATTTTATATTTATTATCATTGATATAAAATGCTTGAACACTCTGGAGGCAGGGTGTCAAGATGTACTGAACATGAAGACAGTTAATAATTGGAGTTCTTGTCCTGCTTCTATCACTGACCTGTTAAGTGATCATGGGCAGGTTGCCATGTCTCTGGGCCTCAGTTTCCTTGCATGTGTGTGTGTGTGTGTGCGTGCGCGCGTGTGTAATAGGGAGGGGGAAAGTCCTATGAAGTGCCCACTGCAGACGCAGAGACAGAACCACCTATGCTTAGGAACACACCCGGCCTATGTGGGAATGTTTGGTTCTGAAAATGAGACCCACTAGGCACAGCTTTGCTGGACTAGGAGGGAAGTAAAAAGATTTATGTTTCTCTACATTATAGGAGAAAAAAGATATTAGTGAGGTGACCTAGGAAGAGAGCGGCTGGAAGAGGGGCTGAGTCACAGGTGGAGGGGACAGGCGAACAGGCCCAGTAGAATGGCCCGGGGGTGGGACTCAAATGCAGAAATGGCCCCTGAGATGCTGTGAGTGATAGGAAAGGCCAACGGACTCTCAGAACATAGACAACGAATGTCCAGTGAGCAGACATTTCTGGAAGGACCAGGGAGCAGATCGACTGGACTTACAGACACATTGGTTGTGGGCCCTCTTTGTTTAGCACAGTGTCCCTTTCTCAACCCCAGCTCTCTGCTAGATCCTTCTCTTCTCAGAGTTCCCATGGGTGTGCGTGAGGCACCCAGTCTCTCCCTATCCCATCCCCCTGGTCAATGGTGTCCCGCTTTACCAATGTTAAAATCTGGTCACCTTACCTATCCCACACCCTGTTAGAATTACCGTTTTAAGAATAACTCCTCCTTTTAGGGGAATAGTGGACAATATTAGTGCTCCTACTCAGATCCCTGAAGATTTTTTTTTTCTTGACCATTTTGGTACAGTCCCTCACTCCTTTGTTGTGCATTTGATTTTAACTGATAGCGTTTGCAGCTCTTTGGAAATCAGCTTTTAGATCTACCAAAGCCTATGCAGAGAGCCCTCAGCCCAAAGTGCCTGGGAATGGATTCTACAGCCCTGCCCATGGCACAGCACCCTTGCCTCAGTCGGAAGTGGAACTTCCTGGGCTGTCAGAGGTCCCCTGTGGTAGCCTGCTGAAGCCACTGCTGCAGGGATTTGCCTGAGCCTTCCTCCCGGCTCCTGCCTCCTCCCCTCTCCTGATAGCCTCCTCTAGAAGCAGTTTCTTAATAAATTACTTGTTCAAAAATCGCAAATCCTCATCTCAGGGAGCCCAACCTAAAAACACCCTCATCTCCTGAAGCTTAGGACCCTTTAAGAATCTGCTGAAAGTTCTGGGAACTTTTACTAAAATAAAGTGTACCTCCTCATGCAATTGGCTGGCCTTTGCTCCATGATCTTGGAAGTGTAAGCAATGTCTCATCCTTAATTCTTCCAAATCCTATCTGACTCCGCCTTCCACCCACCAGGTGGCTGAGAAGTCCACGTTCAATTATTTGTGAAAGGGCCTTTCCGTCTTTCTCGCTGTTCCCTTGAGATCATACAAGAAACCTGGCCCAGAAATACTGGGGAGAGCTTCAGGATTTCAGTGCACTACTCTTAGGGTTTTTGTCCTTTATTCAGAGGTACAGGTAAGCTCCCCAACTATAGCTCAGACCCTCAGTGTGCAGGAAACACACACCGAACCATTCTCATGGGAAGCCCTGATACCTCTGGACTATTCTGTGTGAGCCCTTATCCTGACAGCACCTTTCCCCTCACTTCCTGCCCCCAGTTCTAGTCTCAGGAACTGCTTCTTACTACCACCACTAACCCTCTCAGCCCCACCTACCAGCCATATTCCCTTTGTCTACGCTTTTCCAGGGCAAGTTCCATCTCTACCCTCTGCCCTCAGCAAAGAAGTGGCTGGAGGTGATTTCAGGGAAGAATGAAGCCCAAGGAGCACTGAAAAGAGGAGCTTGACTAGTTCTCAAGAAGGGAGAAGGGCGAAACATTTATTCATTTCCTAAAGTCAGAAACTAATGACGGCAGGCATTAATTACTCAACAAAATATTCCTGCTTACATACAATAGTGCCTACAACTTTAGAAAGTGTGTTGTTCCCAGGACACCAGGTTATAAACAGCTGCCCTACAGGGAGGGAAGTATGAAAGCAAGTTGTCACATAGGGTATCTCTATCAGACAGTAATGAGGACACAACTCCTGAATGAAAATGTCTCTCCTTGATCTGGAATCTCTATCTTATGCTTGTGGCTTCTCGCTCATCAAATACCAAAGCTGTTGTAGTTGAAAGGTAAAGTGAGGCATGAATACCAGTAAATAGAACCTTTGGTTTTACCGAAGTACCCACTTAATAAGCAAGCAGAGGGACTGAGAAAGCAGCACGCAGATGCTGAATTGGAGAGATTTGAGGGACAATGGTTTCTCAAATTGTTGGGCTTAGGGCCAAGAACATGATGTTGGTACCACTTTCTTAACCACTGTTGACATCATGTTCCTATTATGACAATACTTTTTGAATCTGTGTCAAAACCAATGTCATTCAGGGTTTTGGCTCATGAGATGGTGTCAGGTTGTGAGCAAAATATTTTGGCCAGGTGATGCCAATGGTAAACATTTCCAGTGCTCAGAGAGAGGTCCAGGGACCATCACCTTCTGTCGATAGTAACCATTAATACTCATCTTTATGTACGTAGCAAATACCTGGCACTTACATTATTGATAAATGAATATTAAGTTGATCTAATTCATCTTGCATTAGCTCTGTTTGTTGACTAGCATGAAATTGATACACTATAAATAGTTCCCTTTGGAAAAGAAATATATCTTTACATTTGTACTTGATATGTACTTCACCATCTTGAGAGAAATATATAAGGTCACATTTCCTTAACCCTTTTGCTGTGTTGGTATTTTACTGCTATATGCAAAGCGGTTTCAGGGATATCCTCAAGTAAATACGAAATGGAAATTTGGTTATGTTGAAAAAAATTTGAAGGTGACCATGGCTCCATCCAGCAAATAAAGTGTTTTATCATAAACTGCATTGCCACACATGCCTGTACTACAATAAAATATGTGGAGAGGTGAAAAATGCAAACGAAAACCAAGATGAGGCATGCTCGTCATACTCAGAGCAGCAATAGTAACTCATGACGAGACATTATTGTCACACACAGCGAAAGGATTAAATATTCAAATTAAAAATGACTCTGAGTCCCATTCCATTATTTCACAAATGCCCTTCAATTCCAGGGCCTCTCCTCCTGTGTAAGAACTCCAAGAGCTTCCTTAATCTAACCCCAAGGCAGTTGCTCCTTCCAGTAGTCCTATTGGAATGGGAAACAGGAACATCTCTTTGAGGCTAGAGGACTCAGTTTGGGGAACCAGAAACTCCAGAAAGAGCCACTGAGTGACTGTTGGTGGCCTGTTATTGATGCTGAAACTGGGCAGCATGAAGGGACACCTCTGACCCCTGTAGTAGCACACTACTCCCACCCTGCACATCCAGGCTACTCTTGTTCTTGACTCCTTCCCAGGGTAAGAACTCAGATGCAGCTTCTTAGGGCTGGAGTGTGTTGTAACTACTACTTGATATTAAAAAATAAAACTCAGCCTTGGCATTGGAGGAAGAGGAAGTATACATCTATTTGGGAGTGTATAGTTATGGTTCCATTCATTATGTGAAAATAGCCCATACCAGGTAGGTGAACCAAGCTCACATACATTCTCTGTTGTCCTTCTTATGTGTGGAAGTCTGAGGTTTTATTGGAAGCCATTCTTGAACAGAAAGCAGCTTTTAGTTATTTGTTCACCAGAAAGGAAGAACGGTATATTAGTATTTCAGGAGAAGACCTTACAAGATATAAAATGATACCTTGATTGCTATAAAGAGAAAATGTATTGGTCTTGGCATCAGGTTAATAATTATGGGGTATTTTCTAGGCATTGATAGAAAAATATGTTATTTCAATTAAAGTCGGTGTTTAAAATCTGATTCCAACTTTGATGAAATAGAAATTTGTTTGCCACTCATCTATCTGGAGCGCATAAAGTAGTAGTTATCATATGGTCAAGTGGTTTGCCATCAGTGGCAGCATAGCCAAAGATCAGTCCTGAATCCTCCACTAGAATAGGTGTACCAAAATCACGATGTTATGCAAAGCACCTCCATTTAATTGTGATGGGAACTCAACTGAAACAGACAGAGTGATGAACAACTTTTATACCATGCAAGAAAAATATCGCTATAAAGAGAATTCCTGACATTTGCTTCATTTTGCTTGCTGGTATTATTTTTCTTGAAAGATCTGCTTGTTTACGCCACACTTTTAAACAATGGGTCAAATAATAAAAAACAACAACATTTTGGGAAGGCATAGAAAATCAAACCTGTATTAAGAGAATTAGCAACAAATATGTTAACCAGGAGAGCTAAACCAATTATTGTGATGAAACATTAATTCTGATTCAAGATTTTTGGTACCTAAGGCAAAAAGGGTGACATGATAGTTTGAGTAAAGCATACCAGTTCTTCATGAAAGAGAACTGGTATGTAAGACTCTCTAGTAAGAAATTTTAAAAGAAACCTATGGTATTGCGGGGTCTCAGGATGAAATTAGATGTCTAAACAAAATATTAAGAATAAATAAAATTAAATAAACTTTAGAAGTCCGTGTCTTCTGTGCCAGTCAGGATAAGCTAAGTCTTGCTGTGGTAACAAGAAAACCCCTCAAATCTCTCTTGCCACTCTGCCAGCTAGCAGCAGTCCTTACTTCCCCAGAGCACAGATAAGGGAGAGCCAGGAGGTGAAGGTGGAAGAGTACATGAGAAAATTTAGAGACAAGGCCTGAAAGAGATACATAATCTTTTCATCCTATCCCATTGGCCAGAATTTAGTCACAACCTCCTGACTTATTTTCAAGGGCAGTAGGAATATCTGGCCACTTTCTGCCAAATTTCATTTTCATTGTAGAGCAAGAGTGTCCAACTTTTTGGCTTCCCTGGGTCACACTGGAAGAAGAATTGTCTTGGACCACATATAAAATACACTACTGCTAATCATAGCTGATGAGCTAAAAAAAATATTGCAAAAAAATCTCATAACGTTTTAAGAATGTTTATGAATTTGTGTTGGGGGGCTTTCAAAGCAATTCTGGGCTGTATGTGTCCCGCTTGTCTTAGAGCTTTCCTTCCTGTCATCTCTAAGTCTGTTTTCTTTTCTTTTTTTAGATTTATTTTATTGTTTTTGACAGAGACAGACAGATACAGAGAAAGACAGAGAGAAGGAGGAGGTCCCAGTGCAGTCTCTATAGTTGTATGTCATCAGTTTTTGACGTGGTTTCATTCTACACAGGTGGGTTGGGGCCGTGCAGGGCAGGAACTGGGCTGGGGGCCTCCCACATGAGAGGCATGCTGCCTTGTTGGGGTGGGGGGGAGGTGAGAACTGAACTGGGGGCCTCCTGCATGGGAAGCACACCCCAGTTCAGCATGTGGTTCTGTACGGGCTGGGGCCGGGATTTGATCCTTGGTCCCGGGGCTGCAAATCAAGCACTCAACCCTCTGGACCATCCTGGCTTCCCCTCTAAGTCTAATTTGAAACACTTTAATCCCTGGTATTTCCTGGGAGAGGGAAGTTCACCAATTATACAAATGTAAAAGAAAATTATTATATTAATACAACTTACAATTAAAAATATATTTATCTGTATTGATCAACTAAATATTAAATGTTGGGACAATTTTAAATCAAGTTTCTATAAATGATAAAATATTTATACACTCAAAATAAGTATATACATTAATATAATCATTAATGCAGGTGGCTGTGTCTTCTCCCCCTCCTCATCTGGAGCAGCTTTGGTTTTAATTGTTTATACATTGGGGTTCCAATTAAGATACTTTCATACGAGAATTTGTCTTCTGTGAAAAAGATTTGTGAAATATTGAATTTGGACAGGCTGTCCCCTTGGCTCCAGCTACTTAAGGCTCAGAACCTTTTTTTTCATTCAGATCCAGAAACCAGAAAGGATCTTCTCACAAATGCAGAGAAGGGGTGATCAGAGACCCAGCAAACAAAAGAAAGACTTTTCAAAGTATTCGTAGTGTTCTTGCTTTGAGTCCCAACTCAGCAATGCTATGAGCTTCTGCTGATCTGAAACACCGTGCCTGATGGAGTTTTGGAAAATTAATCAGCTTCCATTCATGAACACTTGCATTTCCACACATTCATTTTATGAAGCTTCACACCCATACCTTTGGCTTTTAGGTTTGCTCCACTGAGATCCATATTGGAGAGGCCTGAATTCCTATCACAGCCAGGATTTTCTTCAGCCCCAGGGATTGGTTTGGTTTTGTGCCATTTTATCCCATTTTATTCCTTCCATCTGATTCAAATGTTTCATTACCAATTCATGGTTGTTCTTAAGAAGAAAAAAAAAAGAGACAGAAAAGAAGAAGCAAAACAGCACCTCTCTTAGAACAGGAAAACATTCTGGTTTGAATTTCCTGTCAGATTCTGGGCAGGTTAGTTGGCAGTTGGTGATCTGGACACATCTCTGATTTCAGAGTAACTTTCACAGAGCTTTATTGCCTCTCTCTGGACCTCTGTTTGAGAACAAGATGTTAGGCTTAGCTTAGTCACCACACTGTTCACTGGTCAGGGCATCACAAGTGTTTTCTCTTTGTAGTCTTCGGGAGTTTTACTCCATCTGTGCAGTTGAAAAGGGACCCTGAATCATCGGCAGCATTTTGCAGGGGGTGGGGGGTGGGGAGGGAGTCGGAGTTAGGAAGAAAGAGCCTGATGTCACCACAGTCCCCCTGCATGGCAACCACTGCCTTTTCTGTGTTTACTGATGTCTTAATAAGCTTTTTATTGTAGAATACTTCTAGACTTACAGAAAAGTTAGAGCAGTAGTGCAAAGAGTACCTATATATCCCACACTCAGTTTCCTCCGCTGCTAGCCTCTTTCATTACTGTGGCACATTTTCCACCCTAATTAACCAATATTGATACAATGTTATTATCTCTGTTTGAATTTCCTTAGTTGTAACCTAATTTTTTTTTTTTTCGATTCTAAGATATGTCATCTTGGATCCAACACTACATTTTAGTTGTCATGTCTCTTCCACTGTCATCATGTGTGTGTGTGTGTGTGGGGGGGGTGGTATAGTAGACTGTGATGTGATTTGTAGGTCATAGCTACCCAGATTGAAGCCACTAGTGTAGTGCAAATTATAATTATCCACTCCTTTAAATATCTCACAATGATTGAAAAGGGAATGTTAAAGAGCATTTGAAGTATTAGAAGTATTTCTGGTACTTAGTTGGTTACAGTCAAAAAGAAATGGAGAAGAGACAGTTATATTATAGAAAATTGAACAGCAAATAGAAGGTATTCTAGAAATGGAGAGAATTCAGGCCTGAATACCATTCAGGTCTATGGGGACCTGTGCAGCTTTCAAAGCAAGCACTAATGTGTTCCTGCTAGTGATGTTCATTTTGTTCGTGAATGCCGTTTGTCCTTAATGATGCATAGCAGTTACTTCTACTGATTTTTTTTTAAGTGTCAGATGTGGTAAGTTGCCTGGGTCTAGATAGAGTGTGGTACATAGATTTGGGATTCATTGGCTGTTTCCCATGGGAAAGTCAGTTGATTAGATTAAAGATGAAAGGCTGTCCTGGTCAGCTGTTTTGGGCCACAGACAAATGGAAGGAAGCAGGGAAGGTGGGTGTGTCCATTTGCCTTAATCCTCAGTCCAGACCATTTAATATAGTGTTCCAGCTTTATTGGTGATAGAGGGGAGGAAGTGGTAAAGTCAGAGGTGATGGGAAATCTTAAAAGTATTTTTTAATGCTGATAATGTAACTCATAACCCTATAAATTCCTGCACTTAGAGTGTCCTTATAGGCTTTGTAAAGGTGGCAGGAGAGAGAAAGACAGAGAAACAGAGAAATAGATTCATGTTTCTGGCTACTTGTGCATAAACATCTATGGGGTAGACAGTATTTGACTGAGGTAATGCATCTTTTATGTTCCAAGACAAAGTGAATAGAATCTGTATTCTTAGTGGTTGTAAATAAATAGCATTTAAGTGTGTGTCTTAATTTTTAAAAATGAATTCCTTCACATTAGAATCTATTGTTAGAAGGAATTTTCAGAAACCTTTACTCTTTCTCCTTACCTCCAGGTAGGTAATTCAGTCACAACCAGTTGCTCAATTTTTACTAAGTAAAAAGTGATTTTTACTTTGATTTTCTAGGTCCTTTTTCATTTTAGTAAATGATGTTGAATAGATTACTTGGAAAAATGAAAGCGGGCTGATGATCACTCTAAATTGTAGCAATTGCTTGATTAAACATTAATGAAGAGATTGTGGCTTATTTAACTCATTCATATTTATTTCCCCTGGCTTTACCCTCTCTACCCCCACCCCACTATTTCACCGAGTTATGAGAGTAGAGAGGGAAACAAAATTATATAGAAGTGCCAGTAAATCCATTCTACTACTTGCCACACAGTCTGGCAGTTTTGGGGTAGGCAAGGGAGCTGAAAAGATGAGATAACACATCTACATTAATTTGTTCCCTCTCATTAAAATTACGAGGATAAAACTATTTCTGAATTT
Source organism: Craseonycteris thonglongyai (assembly GCA_004027555.1). Taxonomy (NCBI): domain Eukaryota; kingdom Metazoa; phylum Chordata; class Mammalia; order Chiroptera; family Craseonycteridae; genus Craseonycteris; species Craseonycteris thonglongyai. Next base: position 14,727 of record PVKE010030990.1, read on the forward strand.
TGGATATTTACCACCTCTTCCTCCTCTAAGTGAGAATGAAACCACACACACACACACACACACACACACACACACTCAGAGCCTCCCCCCAAATCTCCAGTTGGGGCTGATTTTGCATTAACATCTCAGCACCTCTGGCTTTTCATACTGACTTTTTGATTCGTTAAAGATACTTTGCTGTTGCCAATCTGCTTAGGCCTGGTGTTTCTGTTAGGAAAGTAAATGGCAAAAGACCACATGACAGCCACAGGCAAACAATGCTGAAAGCCCCAGCTGCTGCTGAAGAGGCACCGGCTCACTGGAAAGCCAAGGCCGTGTGGGGAGGAATGGTTAGAGACGAGCTAAAGGAAAAAAACCTCTGCTTTCCCCCCATTGCCTCTGTTTAGGTCATGCAGGAAGTGGACACCAAGACAGAATTTGAGATGCACGTTTATTGGGAGGTAATGCTTGTGAAGGAGAGAAGAGAGATGGAGCAGGAGGCAGTGGGCGGAGCCTCAGATCATGATGCAAGCCTGACATTCTTGAAGAGAGAGCAAGAGAAAAGAATTGGGTAGGTAGGGCCTCAGAGTAGAGACAACTCTGAGAAAGTCTTGGGTAGGCTGATGGGGAGTCCCAAAGCAACAATTCCCACTAGAGAAATTCCTCCTCCGGGCAGGAATTCCTGGCTCTAGTTCGCCCCCCATTCGACACTCGGTTATTGGCCAGGAGCTGCTCTGGGAAAGCCTAACCTTGTTGCTATGGCTTCCAAAGCTTCAGAAGCTGCAGAGTGACAGATAAGTACACTTCTCACTGGCGATTTTCTCTTACAGGAAGATGTGAGCCATGCCTTTCCTTGGCCGCCACACCCACAAATCCTTTGTGTCAGAGCTCAAAAAAGGCAAGAATGGCTGAATTCCATCTTGGATACCTGGTCACCCTGCTATTCTTCCCCCCACCTCACCATAGATGACTAAAGGAACTATAAAATTGAGTTAGAGTGCTAAGAAGTTTCGTTTATCTCCGAGAATCCTAAGGCACCTGGCACAAGTTAGCTTGACCCAGTTCAGTTTCTTCCAGCTACCATATGTGGTCCAAAAACCATCTCGAACAATTTGCAGCATGCTGACTCAACTTGTCAGAGCTGGAAGCCTCTTGGCAGAAATGACAACTATCTCACCCCTGAGATCTGTACGGAAAGGGAAATTGATTCACTGGTTTTCACTTGGTGTGTGTGTGTGTGTGTGTGTGTGTGCGCGCGCTGTTGCTTTTCAATACTGGAGGTTGTTGACTTTTCTGTGACTTAGAAGCGTAAATCCTTTTCTAAGGTGAAGAATTAATTTTTGGAATGGAGGAAAGTGAAAAGTGAATCTCTTCTAAAGTGTTTCACACTTAAAGGGCAGGAATTAAGTACACAGAAGCAGATGATACGAAATATTACCATGAGGGAGGAGGACAGGAGCACAGGTGAACTATAAGCCAAAAGGCAGTTTCTGAACTCCACTCTAGGTAAATTCAGCTTCATAAGGAGCTTTTCAAAATTAGGCCACTCATTTCAATTGAGCCTATCATGCAAATCACCTGCTCGTTTACTTTGAACAACATGTGCACAACTTCTTCTCATATTTCTCAACTCTGGGCCCAGATAATTAAAATGATCTTTGTATGTGAGATAAACTGGAGCCTGACAAGTCAAAGGTTAGAGGGGACAAGAAATTCCACCTTTGAATTAACAATTGGCCTCCCCCAGAGTTTCAATTGTTCCCAGATGCAAATTCCAGAGCTATTCCACAGTCTACCTCTTGGCCTACAGCATGTGTAGGCATCCAAGGAGAGTATGGGATGCAGTTGATGCAAGGAAGATGGCCAGGTTTCAGTAGGGAAGGGATGGTGGATGTGGATGTGTGAAGGTTGGAAAGCTTTGCAGAGAATCTATTCTATATGTTTGGCCTCCTGCTACCCCTCTAATCAGAGCTTCCTAGGAAAAATATAACAATGTAAAAAGAGGCAAGAAAGGATTTGCTTCATTTATTTCATACCCACTACTTGACTTCTCAAAAGTTGTTTTCATTTCTTTGAGATCAGGGTCTAGGGTCCTGTCCTTTGCTTACTATTGATTTCAATTTTAAGAACAGCATGATGAAAATCAATGGTTTGGTTTTCAAAATGATTTTTGGTAGTGGAGTTCTCAGAAGAAATATAAAATAAAAGAAATATAAAATATTAAAAATCAATGACAGATGAGTAGAGCTGTTTGCTCAGCTTCTCCTTTAGGCATTTTCCCAAGTCTCAGGACCCTATGGGACACTGCTAGAAAGTCACTTTAAGTTAAAGTGGAAGAAGTTAAAGTTAACTTAAGTTTAACTTTAAAGTGGTAGGAGTTTAGGTCTTGAGCACCGATGATTCTAGTTTGAATTCAGCTACTATTTCATTTCTGTAACCTTGAGTAAATAAGAACAGCAATAACAATGATGGCAGTAAGGTAGTGCCCTATAAATGCGTATTATAACTAGAAAGGTTTGTTATAATTAGAAATCATTGTTATAAAGATTGTTTACAGGGCATGTTCTATGTGCCAAGCACTGAGCTAAATTACTTAATGTTTATTTATTTTTCCTTTAAATACAACAAACCTAAGAGGTTTAGGTGAGGTTACTGGGCTTAGAAAAGCTAGGCCATTTGCTCACAGCCATACAGCAAGTGAAGGACAGAGAGGGCAAACCCAGGGATGTCTGACTCCAGAGCCAGACTCCATGGCCCATGTGTGCACAGCCTGACAGTCCTAGGGGCCTAGTCTGTAAAATGTAGAGATGGCAGTAAGTGATCAGTAGTTTGTTTTTAAACTGTTTTTTCCATGACAGCTGTGCACTGAGCTTTAAAAAGACAAGAATTGCAGCCTCTACCTATTACTATGATCATATACTAGACCCCTACCTTGTTTCTCATCCTTCTTATAGAATGATGACATACTTCACCTTCTGTTATAAAGCACCCCCCCCCTTTAAGTTATTAAACCCACTACAATTCTACCCAGTTTACCAAATTTAACTGGCATCACCAGTCAGTTTCTCTCAACAGACTCCCCCTGCCCCCTTATCTCCTTTGGCAGAGAATTTGATATTTTCAGGACTTAATCAAAAGTAAGGAGATCATTATTTACATAGTATTAGCTCAATGCAAATGTTGTGGTGTGGTTATTTTCCCAGCTTTGCTCACTGAAAGTCTTTAAAAGTAATGGCATCCTTGTAGCAATGAAGGGAATGATGGCTAGATTCTGATTTCTAAATGCCATTCTTCACCACAATGAAACACATGGCTGTACCTATGACTTTGACATGTGCTGTCCACTCACTCCTGAGTGTGTGGGAAAGGCTCTGTGATTCATTTGAAAGAGGGCCCTGGGACAGAGTTAGCAGACTGTGTTCATGACTCACCAGCTCAGTTAACTAGAGTAAGTCCGATTATTTATGAGGGGATAGGTACATTTTATTGTGAAATAAGAGGGTTACTCTTGCTTCTTGCAACCCATTCCCCATGCTGTTACCAGAGAGATCTTCATGGAAAATAAATTTGATCCCTATCACTCTTTGCTTCCACCTGTTCACTGGCTCCACAGTTTCCCCAGTTTAAATCCCCCACTCTATACTATGATATAACACAGTCCTTATCACGTTTTTTTTTTTTGTTTTTTTTTTCTTATCACGTTTTTTAGCAGTGTTTCTTCTGGTGTCGCCTTGTCCCCACCTATAGACTTTTTGTTCTACGATACAAACTTACTAACTTGACATTCCTTTATGTGTAGTGCTCTCTCACCTCTACATCTCATATTTTAAGTATTAAGGATGCTTATTGCAATGATAATTATCAAAATAAAAAGTCAGAAGCAAGCTGATGAAGTAAATCACATTGGTATGGTAGAATTTTCTTTAGTTACTAAGGAAACCGTGCCATTAAAATTATATCTCAAGAAATGGAAAAGCGTTCAGAATATCCTAAGCCAAAATATGATAGCAAACTATAAATCAGCATGTAAAACATTGTTAACGTATATAAATGTGTATTATACTCAGAGAAAAATATTGGAAGGGAAAATACCAAAAACATTACAATGAGCAGTATCTAGGTGATAGCTTATGGACAACTTTTGGTTTCTTCTTTGTGATTCTGTTTTATACCCCCTTCCCCTTTGGGTTACTCAGCAATTATTCATTACTATTTTTATAAGATTTATTTTATTGTTTGAGAGGAAAGAGAAAGAGAGAGAAAAGGAGGAGGGCCCAGAGCAGTTTCCATAGTTGTACATCACTAATTGTGACATAGTTTCATTCCACACAGATGGATGTGGGGCCACACGGGGTGGGAACTGAACTGGGGCCTCATGGGGAGCAAGAACCTCCATTGCTGAGCCATTTTGGCAGTTACCATCTGCACAGCAGTTGACCATATGGGGTTTGCATGAGCTGGGGCATGAAGTGAACCCCAGACCTCGTAGTTTTGAGGCAAGCACTCAACAGCTGAACCAACCCGGCATCCCACAATTCATTACTTTTATAAATAGAATGTCTGCATCTTTTCTCAGGCTGTTCCTTCTATTTAAGGTGACCAGAT
>PVKE010030991.1:0-19310 GCA_004027555.1 Craseonycteris thonglongyai
TACAGCAGCTTTGGCTACACAGAACGTTCCTGTGCTGCAACTGTATGTACCACGGTGAGCCAATCACAACAAGCAAAGGTTCAAAGGTTATACTAGACCGCCTCTCTGACTCTGGCCAATCTGAGCAGGCTTTTTACTAGAACACAGTGTAGCTTCGGGTACAGAACATGTATAATTTGCATGCATAAAAAGCCTGCTCGGATTGGCTGAGTTAGAGAGGCGGTCCGAGCAGCCTTGCAGTGATTGGTGCGGGAGCGAGTTGGAAAATTCGTTTAGCGGCATAGCGAGACGTTTTTCGGGATATACTCGGCATATAAGACGACCCCCGATTTTCAGTTGACTTTTTTTCATTTCAAAAGTCGTCTTATACGCCGGAAAATATGGTATGCAAGAGAAATTCAGTGTCTTACTAGAAAGGAAGAGACGCATGAAGAGGCATCTTAGATAAAGACACATAGGAACTGATCAACTAAGATTAAAATAGGCCTGTTAGGGGACTTGTTTTTTTTTTAACCACCCTATGTCTTTTGATTAGAGCACTTAGTCCATTTACATTAAAGTAATTATTGATGGATATGTAATTATTGCTATTTTATTAATTGTTTTTTCATTGTTTTTGTGGTTCTCTCTTCCTTAAAATAGTCATGGGATGTAAGGTATAGCAGATAGAATATAGTCAGTAATATTATAAGAACTGTGTATGGTACCAGACAGGTACTAGAATGATCATGCTAATCACTTCATAAATTATGTAAATGCGTAATCACTGTGTGGTACAACTGAAGCTAATATATTGTATGTCAACTATTGAAATAAACTTGAAAAAAGTTATGCTAACACTGAAAAATGAAACAGACCTGTTACTCAGTCAAGGTAAGCTTGCCTTGCTCCTGCAGAGCTTGTCTTGGTTAAATTAAGGCATTATGGGAAGCCGGGATGGCTCAGTGGGTTAAGTGCTCACTTTGCAGCACCGGGGACTGAGGATCGAATCCCGGCCACGGCCGTATGGAACCATGTGCTGAACTGGGAGCTCCCCCAGTTCAGTTCTCTCTCTCTCTCTCTCTCTGTCAAAAATAAATAAATAAAAATATAAAAGGGTAGAGGATTCGCCATTCCTCTGACTTTAAAAAAAATAAATAAATAAAATTAAGGCATTAGAAGAGGGTTCCTAGGTATCTTCACTGCATACTTGGACTAACCCCAAGAGAGCATACTTGTAAGTGGAAACACAGGCTGTGTTCATTTGTGAGCTGGCCCTGGAGGATTCCCCTAAGACTGAACACATAGGCCTCGGTTTAGCTTCTCTCACAATCTGAACAAGAGAGAAGACAGCTTGTGAAGAAAACCCATCTCTTGGCTAAAGCAGAACATTACTATTTCAGAATTTACCGGAATGAAAGAACCACATCATATGTTGTCCTCACCTGTTGGGTGCATGAAAGCACAGAAGGGTAGTTGTTCCTTCCACAGCTCCAAATAAAACAGCAGTGAGCTAAAAACATGAGCCAGCAATTAAGGAAGGCACATGAGATTTGTTTCCTTTAACCAGGGTGATGCCCACAAAGCAATTCCCAGTGGAAATCTCAGATCTCAGAGCCAAGCTCAGTTGTTTGCCACATCCAAGCTAAGTATACTGGTACCAACTTCAAGGATGAGGCAGAGTGGTAAAAAGCAAAACAAATGATGATAAACCGAGAAGGGATGCTTTTACTCTTCCTAGAGTCAACTTGGAACACAGTGCGACAGTTCAAGCGCTTAAGTCACTCGACCACTCTGGACTGGCCTCTCTCTCCCCCAGTCATTCTCTTTAGTTAAATATCTGGTTCAATAAGCTATTAATATGATATTTCAAAGTTTAAAGAGAACACCTGCAGGACATCTTAGCACAATGCCTGGCTCCAAGCGGCTCAGTGAATGTAGTAGATATTGTAAGGATGCTATGTATCCTTACAGTAGATATATGTAAGGATGCTAAGTATCGTATGTTGAACACGAAATAGTCAGCATTATACATAAGGGATGTTTGAGTGTTTTCTGTGACCCTCTACAGAGGGAAGAGACCACATGGCAGGATTCGTTCCCAGAGGGTTAGGAAAGAGTAAGCAACTTGTCATAACAGAGATGCACTTGCTTTCAGCAGGGGCTGTGGAAGGGAGAGACCCCCAGTGACGCAGGGTACACTGGTTACTCTGTTTGTCCCGCTAGAGCCCTTATTCTTCCCAGGAGGCTATTTCTTGAGAACACTGTGACCTGAGATCCCTTGCTGGCTAGCTACCAGTTGGTTCGGCCAATGTGACACTGTGAAGGACTGGCAGGATGTCACTGAGCAACAGGAAGAGGTTCGAGCTCCACATATTTCTTCCTGCCCTGTCCCTGCACTGGTATTGTGTCTTCACAATGGATGACACAATGGCCACACAGCCCCTCTTTCACAATCTCAGCCCTCACTGGCCTCTGGTGCTACCGCCCCCTTCGCCGGCTTCTCACGTCTGGGTAGTGATGGCTCTCCACGGTTACACATCTGTGTGTGACATCCTCCTTTCTGATTCCACTGGCCCTGTGCACACCCCCATCAGCAGGCCCTGCATTAGGGTCTCTTTGTTAGAACCATCTGGGGCACGTGCTATTGTCTGGCAGACCCTTGACTGAAGAAGGGTCTCGAAGGATCTCACAGTGTACCCAGCAGACAAAGAGAAAACTTTAATTAATCTGGCAGCTCCCCAAAGTGCTAGCTAGTTAATCATAGCAGTGCGAGTAATCATTTTCCTGGGAGCATCAGAAACACAGGTAATAAGATAGAGGTGGAATAGGAAAGGCCCAAAGTGGGAGAAAGAGAAAGTCAGATACCAGCCAGCAGTAAGTCGGAGCTGGAGCTATAGAAGGAGAGGACCCCGCTTAACATGAAGCTCAGAGTTTGAACTGTTACGTAAAGCTGATATAGTAAAAATTGACTGAGGAGAACTAGAAAAGCCATAGGGACTGTTTCAGTTTTTATCCTGGGGAGGAGGAAGAAAAAAACCCCAACAAGTCTATGTCAAAGAATACTGGGAGGTAAATTTGCTTTATTATAAACCACTGACCTACTGTTCGATATAGTGAACGGTTTCAGCAGGATGGGTAATAGTGACAGCTCTAGAAAGACTTCTGTGTGCACTTAGGTCGTGGAGGTAGGACCCATAGCTCTAGCCTTGTTCCCAAATCATCAGCCTTGTCATACTGGGATGGCCCCGGACCTGTTCCTTTCCTTATCTGGGAAACCAGAGGACGTTTCCCTCCCGTTTTCCTGGTCTCAGTCTCATCATCTACAAATTTCATACTGACTTGCTGAGGTATCGTTTTTATATTCTTACATGACACCACATAACCAATCACCGCAGCTTTATTAGCTTCACTATTGGTCTGTACTCTGATTAAATTGAAAGAAGACGAGTGTTGTTTGTGTTTCGTTTGCAGGCGTAAAGCAGTAGTGTATGTGCCACCCAATTCTCTATGGTGGCAGGATTTGGTGCCACTTCCCAGGGGGTGATACTTAGCTTCTTGGGCTCTGAAATTCAATTGTTAGGGCATCTAGTAAGGTGACCAGATTTTAACATTGGTAAAGCGGGACACCATTGACCGGGGGAGGAGGGGGTTCTTGATTAAAAATTGGGTCTATCTCCCGCCGTTCCCTAGCTTGTCGTGCATTCTTTCCAAAAATCGGGACTTTTTTAAAACGCCGCGGGATGCGAGACAAACTGTTAAAAATCAGGACTGTCCCGCCAAGAGCGGGACGTCTGGTCACCCTAATCTAAGGGTGTTTAGACTTGAATGGCTAATGTCCTCTGGGTGTGAGAAACAGCAGGGGTCACGCTGTGTGGGGCGGCCTTGGCTCACGGGCAGGATAGTCACTGCCCTGGCCCCTGCTGGAGACACCAGCCGGCGTCTGTCTGGGACTCTCATTCACGCCCCACTGACCAACCCAACCACAACCTGATAGACACTCTCTCTTTAGTCGTTAGATGTGTTAACAGAAATATTTCAGGTTGCAGTTAGCTTTTACCGGCCTGGGAATATTGCCATCTGTTTCGTTACCATAATTGTGCCTACCTCTGACTCAATGCTTTCTTGATTTATTTGATAATCCAGTGTCCAGTAGGCAGTTGTTTTTACCCTTTATCTCCATCTTCTTAGGAAATCCTCATTTGGGGCCATGTCTGCCACCTATGGCTACCAGATGGGAATGCATACTTTCAAGGACTAGTTTTTTTGTGTGTTTTTTAAGTTTTATTTTACTGTTTTTGACAGAGTCAGAGACAGAGAGAAGGGGGAGGGCCCAGAGCAGTCTCCATAGCTGCACATCATCAGTTTTCGACATGGTTTCATTCCATAGGTGGGTGCGGGGCTGCACAGGGCAGGAACTGGGCTGGGGTCTTCACCCCGGTGAGAACTGAACAGGGGGACACTCCCCAGTTCAGCACATGGGTCCACATGGGCCGGGGCTGGGATTCGATCCTCGGTCCCTGGGGCTGCAAAGTGAGTGCTGAACCCACTGGGCCACCCCGACTTCCTCAGGTTATTGCTTTTTAATGGTCACAACTTGAACCTGACTAGCTCCACCTCTAAAATCTAAAACTCTAAAGCCCACATGCTGACCACAACCTCCTCTCCTTCCAGCGCTCACTCTATCACTTCCACAACTCCTAATCCTCAACTGCAGACATACTTTGAAATACTTCAATCCTCTATCTACCTGCCGTGGGCCGCATTTCCTTCCTCACTCATCTAGTGCCTGCTGGACTCCCATACTAACCACTCTCTTACGAGGCAGCTCAAGGCTGCCGTCCTGTGGTTCTTCCACCCCGGCCCTGCACTTCACGGGCCAAACCTACGTGACCTTTGCTTGCACAACTGGGCAGGAAAATTTTGCTGAAGGAAACACAATCATTAAATAGATTGGAACCACTTCCAATTTATAGCCTGCAATTTTAACTGTACCCATCTTTCAATAATTCCTTTACCTGCTGACAGTTAGCTTCCCTCTTGGTTAGCAGTTAGGACATTTCACTGTTCTCCTTCAGGCCTCTAACTCAACCCCAGTTCTGCCTCCCTCAGGTGGTCTCTCTTATCTATTTTATAGATACAATAAAGGCTGCCCAATAGACACTTACCAGCCACACTTCCTAATGTAAACATTTATACCAGGGAAGCTGGGATGACTCAGTGGGATAAGTGCTCACTTTTTCTTTACAATCATGGCAACCTTTCTCTGTTAGCTCATCCTAAAACTGTGCTCAAAAATAGAATCAAAGCCCTTCATTAATTCTACATTTTCCTCTACATATGAGCCCTTCTGTCCTTCCATTCATGATTAAGCTCCTTAGCTGTCTACACTACCCTCTGTCATTTTCCATTTGTTCTCCAACTTACTCTCTACCATCTGTCTCCTGCCCCCAGTGTACCATTGAAACTATTCTGAAAAATGTTATCAGTGTTGGTGGAAAATTCAACGGACTCTTATTTGATCTCAATACAGAAGTTACCACAGTTAACCACCCTTGCATGAGTAGGATTTCGTCATCATTTTGGCTGCCCAACATAGAACCCTCTTCTCCTGCTGAATGATTTCACCACTCTGTGAATCTTGGAGGAGGCAGACACTACATGTCCTGATGGAAACTAAAAATACAGTCATTGCCAGCATCCTTTGCAGCCAGGGCACTACCCACAACCTAGACTTGGTCATCTGATACATCTACTGCAGACATTGTATTTATAGCTAGTGCTGCAAAGAATAAGGAACAACGGACTTCTCTCTGATCGTGGAGAACGTGGCCACAGTATTCAGCTTCTTCTCATTAAGGCAGCACGTGTAGTTTGGTTTAGATGTACCTGTGGTGACCTCCCTGATCCAGCCACTTCTGGGATGGGATTGTGGCTGTGATCATGATTGCATAACCTCTGGGCCTTCCAGGGGATTCAGTGTGCTACCCAAGAGCCCTGAACTTTCCCCTCTCTTCTCTTTAAATCAACCAGAGTTGATTTCTGCTGTTTGCAACTATTAAGAAGAACTCTAACCAAAACAACTTCAGTGAAAGACTACCTTTGGTTGATGAATTCGCCACTCCCACTTCCTTCTTCCTCCAATCGGTAATCATTCTAATGTATTAACATGTATCTTTGAATTTGAATATGTTCTTATATAATAAGCAGTGTTTTGTGTGCATGTTTTTTAATTCACAGTCATACCTTGGTACTTGACTGCTTTGAAACTCGGCAAATTTGACTCTCAATCCATTTTGATGCGAACATTTTGTCCTGGTACTCATAATTTTTAGTAGGTGCCACACCTCCAGGAACCAATCAATGACAAGTACCGCGTACCACTGTAAATGGTATTTTGCCAGGGACATTCTTATTTTCTAACTTTTAAAAACTCAGCACTAAGTTTTTAAAAATAAACTGTGTTATATATTTAGCATGTTGCATTTTACTGCTGCATAGAGTTGCTTTTACTTTAGGTCTAGGGTTTTAAATTCCCCTCTACCACATAAACATTGCAATGAATATCTTTGTATACATGGCCCCATACTCACTTGTGTGAGACGTCTGGTATAGCTTACCAGAAACATGATTGCTGGAATGTAGGGAAAATATGAGGGCTGTCTGGAAAAATTCCAGCCATTGTCAATATAATGAGAATGGTTACATGGCTGGATACTTTCTGGACAGCTGGATAGCCCTTGTATTTATTAAATTCAATTAATCACTGCCATATTGAGCCCCCACCCCACATCCTCCCAGAATGTCGGGGAGAAAAAAGTTTTCCTTGACCCTCTTAGGGTCCCTGGCTGGGTCTGAAAAGGAAAGTGGCAAAGATAAAATAGCAGGAAAAAAGCCCACAAATGTTATTGAATTTTTACATGTACATGGGAGCCTTCACAAGAGAACGAAGACCTGAAGAAGTGACCAGAGCAGGAAGCTTTTATACCTTTTAGGCAAAGAAACAATACATTTGTAAAGGATTGGGAAGATAAACAGGTTTGGTCTAGGAATGGTAAATGGTGAAGACGTAACTAGGAAGATAAAGGTTGGTTTAACACAGTTTGTACTGAGTTCCCAACTCCCAATTTTGTGTCTCTGGTAATAAGAATGTCTTCCCTCTTCCTGGTACAGAGAAGGTATCTTTTTTTTCTTTTTTTTTTAAATACAAGCTTTTTATTTATTTATTTATTTATTTTTGACAGAGTGAGAGAGAAAGACAGAGACAGACAGAGAGAAAACTGAGCTGGGGGAGCTCCCCAGTTCAGCATATGGATCGGCCGGGGCCGGGATTCGATCCCCAGTCCCCAGAGCTGCAAAGTGAGCGCTTAACCCACTGAGCCATCCCGGCTTCCCTGAGAAGGTATCTTTTACATGGCAGTTTTGTGACTTGTTTCAGGGAAGAAAGGCATGGTGGGAGAACAGGGTGATCTTCCTGCTTTTGTTAGTTTCTCAGATTCCTTCTGCTTAAGATACTGAATATGCCAAAGGGTCATATTTTGGAGAAGTACGTCCTCAACCCCATCATAACTCACAGTATTCCCATTTCTCACATCCTTTCCAATACTTACTATCCATGATTCTAATTCTTAATAACCTAACATATATGGTAATTTTTGTGGTTTTTTCCCCCTAAATGTATTGGGGTAACTAACATTGGTTAATAACATTACATAATTTTCAGATGTACAATGTTATAATTCAATATCTGTGCACTCTATTGCATGCTTCTGACCCTCGGTCTAGTTTCCTCTTATTCGTGGAAATATGTGTATGTGTGTGTTTGTGTGTATGTATGTGTGTGTGTATATATATACATATATGTATGTATGTATGTGTGTATGTGTGTGTGTGTATGTATATATATATATATATATATCTGCCATCAAAAACTTTTACAAACAGCCTGACTTTTTTTTTTTTTTAATTAAGTGTACATCTGTGTAACCACCATCTGGAACACAGAGGTTGCAGGTCTGCACTTGGAAGAGGTGGGTAGTGTGGTGGAAGTGTTCTGTGGCAGGTTTGCTGGCAGGAAAGACCTCCACAGCAGACATGCTTGAAGGGAGCCAGAGCAGAACCTGAGGGTAATGATAAGGAGCCACAGAGTTCCTGGAAGTAATTCGGAGACTTTGCAGGGAGATGGTTGACATTGTAAATATGACCACCACTTGATGAAGTTCTAGGTTGGGGTGTGCTGGGAACATGGGATTCCTTTCTGCCTCCCCCGTCCCCTAGATTATATAGCTAAAAATTAGATCTTATATGTGGTTGTATTTTCTAGCTCCTAGAACATTGCCTGGCCTAAGATAAGTACTCACTAAATACTTGTTGAATGAAGAACTATATTGTCTTGACTTTATCTCTTCCATCTACAAAATAAAGTTTTCTCTTACGTTGAAATGTTTATCTTGCCTTCTACCTCAAGTCCCAACTAGCACTAAATTATAAGCGTCACTACCAAACTTGACTAAGTGTTCAACACTCAACAGACATCTCAGTTTCAATTCCACAACTTCGTCTTGTCTTCTCTATTCTGGTCTCATATACTTCATAACGTGCACCTGCAATATTTGGGCTTCTGGATATGACCTTGGACCCTGGGCTTGGTGAGTGGTTTCTATAATGCTTTTCACTGTATGACAACTCCTGTACTCCTAACAGCTCTGGGAATACCTTCTCACACTTTGAGACCAGATCATGTATCACCTCTGCAAGGATAACTTCCTCAACCCTCCCAGGCAGAATTAGTCACCTCCTTTTTGATTTATACAGCACATTATTCTCACTTTACTAGCCTTTACCCTGAGTTGTTTTATTTCTCTCTTTAAAAGTTTTCTCTGCATTGAAGGGAGGCCATCTCAGCAAAGGGTTTATCTGGGTCCTCATTGATTAGCACAGTGCCTAGCACACAGCAGGTGCTTTTATAATCAGTGTTTTCCAGAGAAACAGAATCAATAAGATAGACAGATGATAGACAGATAGATATATGATTGATTGGTAGATAGATAGATAGATAGATAGATAGATAGTAGGTAAATAGATAGAAGAGGTAGATTTTAAAGAATTGGCTCACATGATTGGGCTGGCAAATCTGGAATTGGTAGGCTGGAAATTCAGGTCACAGTTTCCTGTGCAGTCTTGAGTTCAGTATCCACAAGTCAGGCCAGCAGTCTGAAAACTCAGGGAGTTTTTATGTTGCAATCTTGAGGCAGAATTGCTTCTTCAGCGGAATCTGTCTTTGCTCTTAAGGCCCTCAGCCGATTGGATGAGGCTTTGTCAAGGTAATCTGCTTTACTTAAAGTTAACTAATATAAATGTAAATCATATCCACAGGTACCCTCACAGTGACATCTACACTAGCCTCTGACCAAAAAATGGGGCACCATAGCCTCACCAAGTTGATGCACATAAAGTTAACCGTCACAGAGCTCAATAAATGTCTGTTGCATAAATAAATTAAGAGATGTCTAATGAGCATTACAAAAGTTTGGATAGGAGAACAATGGGCTTTGCCATAGATTTCCAAACTTATACTTGTCTTGACAAGTAATAGAATAGTCATACTCTGTTAATAAGCAGGCAGCCATGAGAACCCCTCAAAAGATACATAGGGAAGATACATACATTTGTGAATCAGACAACTCTAAATACCTGAACACATGCACTACATCCACACAATTCTTTCTTTTCTAGATAAGGGCATTATGGCATTAATAAACTTGATCAAAATGATTTCTTTACCAGTAATTGCTGTGACATCCAACAAAGACACTTTAAGAGGAGAACAAAAATGCTTTGAAGTAGCTCTTTGCACAGATTGAAATGATTAATTCAAGAGTCCCCTCTCCAGGTTGTGATGAAGTTGTGAAGCTGGCAGTGTGCATGTAGAAGCAGGACTAAAGGCCAGTGGTTAGGGGTTAGAGTGGTGAGGACAGGAACCTACTGTACAGAGCCACTCCTTATAAAACGGTATCTCGCAAGCTGGGCTCTTTCCTTCTTTTTCTTTTCTTCTTTTCTTCTCTTCCTCTTCTTCCTTCTTCTTCCTTCTTCTCTTCTTCTTCTTCTTTCCTCTTCCTCTTCTTTTTCTTTTAAGATTTGTTGGAGAGGGAGAGAAGGACAGAGGGCCCAGAGCAGTCTCCATAGTTGCACATCATTAGTTTTGGCAGTTTCGTTCTATACAGGTGGATATGGAGCTGTGTGGGGCAGAACCAAACTGGGGGCCTCCCACATGGGAGGTCAAAGAACCTTTGCCGCCATCCTGGTGGTTACCAGTTGTACCTCCGTTCAGCGTGTGGGTTTAGCATGGGCAGGGCTGGGATTCAGTTCCTGGATCTCGTGGCTGCAAGGCAAGTGCTCAGCCTGTTGAGCTGTCCCAGCATCCCTGGGCTCTTTCCGTCATGTGGCTTAGGAAGCAAGAGTGGGAAGATCCACAGCTTTTTCAGGAACCAAATTTCCTCACCTATAAAATGGCCATAGTAATGGTGCAGGAACAATTGTGAGCAGTGGCGTCTGATGTTCGTGGTGTCACAAACTTGAAGAATGAGAACGCGGACTCCACAGGAAAGGTGAAGCAGCAAAGTTTATTGGAAAGAAGGAAAGCTCTCTGCCAAGAGGGGACACCCGGAAGTGGAATGCCCGCGCTATGACTGAAGCCATGGCTTTTATACCCTTTATTTTACCCAAGGCTCTGCTTTTCTCTTTCAGTTCACATGTCTGGATGATCCACTTAAGTAAGTTTTGAAACAAACCACCCAAGTTCTAGGATTTATTGTTAACCCTTATCTCCAGATGAAATGCCTGGCTGATGGGATTCTGGGCGTCTCTGGCCTTGGCATCCTTTATCTTGTCTTTCAGTACCTAGTCACCTTGCCCCAGAAGCCCGACGTTCACACTCCTTAGATATTGGCACCATGGCTAACGAGGCTCTCCCAGACACCTAAGTTTTGCTAAATATCCTGTATCAAGGAGAGTGTGGATAAATGAATCCAAGCGCTGGTCGACAAATGTCCTTATTTGTTTGAGAGTCCTCCCTAACAGGAAGGTGCTAAAGTAGAAGCAAATTGACAGATTTTCCTGCTATTATACCCCCATCTACACACATAGATGAAGGAACTGAGGGATTGAAGCTAACAAAATCAGACAGAGGTGAAAATCAGAAGCAAAAGGGTGAGGAAATATTTAAACGAATTAACTCCTCAGTTATTCACATCAAAACTAAATAACTACTAATTGAACACATGGATGAACATGTCATTTAATTCTCCTAACACCTCTGTTGGTATTATCACCTCCACTTTACAGAAGAGGAAACTGAAGGGAGGAGATGAGACAATTCTTCTAAATTGATCCCAAGTAAAGGCAAATGCTATTTCTCCATCAGTTGTTAAGAATGTGAGACAGGATAGTAAGATAGCTAGCAAAACTCAGCCAGGAAGGCTTCTGTAGCCATGACACCCATCCTAAGAAATGCAAATGTAAGCCTTGGGCTTCTGACCCCATCTCTAAGGAATATAAATGTAACCTTGGGAGGAAGGTACTGGATACTAAAAATTGAGACAAAGGACACCAAGGCCAATAATGCCTGGATCCCTTTCCCCTTCCACAAGATAAAAACAGTAGCTTTCTTTTTTCAGCGGCATTCTACTTTCAAGTGTTCCAATAAAACTCTGCTTAACCTTTCCTGTGAGGTCCCTGTTCTCATTCTTCAAGTGCATGAAACAAAGAACCTCGGATGGCCCGGACACACATCAATTTTCCTGTTTCAACTGTTGTGCAGCGTGTAGGGAACTGGCTTTTAGCACATTTCTGTTTTTGATTTCAGAAATTCTCTCATAAGAAGAAATGACTGTCTTGGGGAAACCGAGATGGCTCAGCAGGTTAAGTGCTCTCTTTGCAGCCCCGGGGACCGAGTCCTGGTCCCGGCCCATGTGGACCCATATGCTTAACTGGGGTGTGTTTTCCATGCAGAAGGCCCTCAGTTCGGTTCTTGCCGCCCGGTTTGGCCCCTGGCTTGAGAGGGTGTGCCTCCCCTGTGGAAGGCCCCCAGCCCAGTTCCCTCCCTACTCAGCCCTTGCCAACCTGCGTGGAACAAAATCACGTTGGAAAACTGATGATGTACAACTATGGAGACTGCTCTGGGCCCTCCCCCTTCTCTCTGTCTCTCTCTGTCTCTGTCAAAAACAATAAAATAGCTCTTAAAAAGAAAAAAATGGACTGTCTTGGTAGTCTTACAATGGGTAGTCTTACCCATTTTTCCATCCAGGAAGGAAATACTAGAAATGTCTAATAGTTTGAATTGGGTTTTTATAAAGATAAATCTGAAGAAAAAACTGATTTTCATTTCTTTTGAAAAAAAACATTTTTTTTTTCTCTCTTTGTAGCACCTATGCTGTCTTCTTATGGAAACTTTGGAAATTATAGGGAACTATAAAGAGGAAATATAACAATTCAAATTCCCTCCTCTGTGAAAGAGCCATTGTGGACCTTATGGTCTACATTTCCCTTCAGTCTGGAAAAGAGGTTTTTCTCCAGATGAAAAGAATCCTGCTGCAAAATAGTTAGATCAGTAAGGCGATTGTCCAAAATTAAAGGGAGAAGGCTGAACTGGTTGGGAAATCCTTTAATGCTTTCTACCCTTGCTCTGATATAATCAGATCTGAGTAACAGAGGATACTGTAAACTGTGAAATTGCTCCAAAACATTTACAGACTTTCATAGGTATAGCTTTTCCACTAGCGTTACTACATTAATTGGCAGTACAAGCCCAATGTCAGCTTCATCTGATCTTTTCACAGTTGGGCATTCTCCTAAATATAAAGTCAAGGTCAGGGAATTGGGAATTCAAGGGGCCTTGGGGGATAATTTTGACTTAAGTGCAACTGATTTTCATGAATGTTTCTACTGGTGCAAACATTTAAGGAAAGTGTGAAGTGAGTAGCTATATGACATGGAGTTTGGTGGCTGGCCGTCCGCCATAGCTCTGAGTGTCTCCACGGGGTGTGTGTGGCTGCCTTTGTGAAGGCACTAAGGCTTAGGCTGGGGAGAAGAGCTGCAAAGGAAAAACAAGAGAGAGAAATGAGAAAGGAAGAGTGGGAGTAGAGAACAGGGCAGGGCAAGAGGAAAGAATAGCCTGTGAAAACAAGGGCTGGGATTAAGGGATAAGCAGTTCCTCATTCCAGATACTGTAGTGCCCACCACCAGTAATAGGGTGACAGGGGAGGGGTAACATGGGAGAGTATTCTGGGACCAAATTCCCCAGCAGGATGGATGGATAATCCAAGAAAGGAGTCACTGCAAATCAAGCCTGAAAGCTGAAAGAAAACTGCAGCAAACAGAAGAGAATGAAAGCAAAAGAAGAGAGAGAGAGAAGCAGAACCTGGGGGGTGGGAGTGGAGGAGAGAAATAGAAAGAGCAAGCACTGAGGTCCTGATGAGAACCAGCTGGGAGCAGTCCTAAAAACCCAGCAGGATTGCTGCAGAAAGCTCCTGAGAAAAGGGAATTCTCTGACTATTGTCAGAGTACTAACGCCTGTTCACAGCCAAGCTTCCTGAGTTCTGAGTCATCAATTTTCCATGCTACTAAAGGGTGAAATGACGCTACAGATGAATGTTATAAACATTGGGTTAACTTTGCTCATTTTCATTAAAGCCACTGCCTGTGATCCCTGTGCCCCCAGTTCTTGTGCATGAATTAGTCACTGAGGTTTTAAATAAAAAGTATTATTTGATTTCTGATGCAAATGTGGTATTGTCCTTCCATCAGCTGAGGCAGGCAGAGCTCCCTAGACTGGGAATAAGGGACCTTGTTACCAAGGTGATGAGATAACTGGCTGAGCATTGAGCTAAGCACCCTCCTGCAAAAGGGTAGGAAGAAGTTGTTCCTCACAAAATGATTAAAAAAAACCTGAAGATACTTTAAGGGCCCTGTAAGACAATATCAAGGGTAACAACATTCACATCATAGGAACACCAGAAGGAGAAGAAAGGGAGCAAGGGATTGAGAACCTATTTGAAGAAATAATGACTGAAAACTTTCCTAACCTGGCAAAAGAACTAGACATACAAACCCAGGAAGTGTACAGAGTCCTAAACAAGGTGAATGCAAATAGGCCCAGACCAAGACACATTATAATTAAAATGGAAAAGGTTAATGAAAAAGAGAGAACCCTAAAAGCAACAAGAGAAAGACAACTGATTATTTACAAGGGAGCTCCCATAAGACTTTCAGCTGATTTCTCAACAGAAACTTTTCAGACCAGAAGGGAGTGGCAGGAAATAGTCAAAGAAATTAAAAACTGGGATCTGTAGAAAAAAACCCAAAAAACATAACTGGGATCTACAACCAAAATTACTGTACCCAGCAAGGCTATCATTTTAAATTGAAAGAGAGATAAAGAGATTCCCAGACAAGAAAAAGCTAAAAGAATTTGTTTACCACCAAGCCAGTATTACATGAAACATTAAAGGGACCTCTTTAAAAAGAAGAAGGGGGAAAACAAAAAAATATAGAACAAAAATATGAATAATAAAATGGAACTAACTATGGACCTATCAGTAATCAGTTTAAATATAAATGGATTAAATGCTCCAATAAAAAGACACAGGAAAACTGACTAGATAAGAAAACAAGAACCATAAGTATGCTGTCTACAAGGGACCCACCTGAGATTGAAAGACACACATAGACTGAAAGTAAAAGGATGAAAAAAGATATATTATGCAAATGGAAATAAAAAAGCTGGGGTAGCACTACTTATTTCAGACAAAATAGACTTTAAAATAAAGACTATATGAGACAAAGAAGGACATCATTACATAATGGCAAAGAAATCAGCCCAACAAGAGCATATAACCCTGGTAAATATCTATGCATTCAACATAAGAGCAGCTAAATATGCAAAACAACTATTGACCAACATAAGGGGAGAGGTCAACAGTAATACAATCATAGTAGAGGACTTCAACACCTGATTGACACCAATGGACAAATCGTCAAGGAAACTGCAGCCTTAAATAACACACTTGATCAGATATTAATAGATTTAATTGATATTTTTAAAGTATTTCACCTCGATGTTGCAGAATATATACTTTTCAAGTGCACGTGGAACATTTTCCAAGATAGACCACACATTAGGCCACAAAACAAGGCTCAATACAATTTTTTTTAAATTGTTTGAGAGAAGGTGTGAAAGAGAGAGAGAGAAGAGAAAGGGCCCAGAGCAGTCTCCATAGTTGTACATCATTAGTTGTGACATAGTTTCATTCCACACGGGTGGATGTGGGGCCACACAGTGCAGAAACTGGACTGGAGGCCTCTCACATGGGAGGTGAGAACCTTCACTGCCATGCCAGCGGTTACCAGTTTCTCCACAGGTTAGCATAGGGTTTTGCAGTAGTAAACAAACAGACACATTGATCAATGAAACAGAATAGAGGGCACAGAAATAAATCCATTCCTATATGGCCATTTAACCTATGACAGAGGAGGCAAGAATATGCAATGGGGTAAAGACTGTCTATTCAATAAATGGTGCTGGAAAAACTGGAGATACATGCAATAAAATGAAACTGGACCACCTTCTTACGGCAGATTTTACAAGAATAACCTCAAAATGAAGTAAAACCTCAATCCATCAAACTAAAAAGTTTTTCACAGCAAAGGAAACCATCAACAAAATAAAAAGACATTTTACTGAATGGGAAAAGATATTTGCCAATGGTACATCTGATAAGGGATTACTATTCAAATTTTATAAAATACTCAACATCAAAAAACCCCAAACAGGGGAAGCCGGGATGGCTTCAGTGGGTTAGGCGCTCACTTTGCAGCCCTGGGGACCGAGGATCGAATCCCGGCCCCGGCCCATGCAGGCCCATGTGCTGAACTGGGGAGTGCCCCCAGTTCAGTTCTGACCGGGGCAAGACCCCAGCCCAGTTCCTGCCCTGTGCAGCCCCGTGCCTACCTGTGGAATGAAACTATGTGGAAAAACCAATGATGTGCAACTATGGAGACGGTTCTGGGCCCTCCCCCTTCTCTCTGTCTCTGACTCTGTATCTCTCTCTCTCTCTGTCAAAAACAATAAATAAATCTTAAAAAAAAACAAAACAAAAAAAACCCCCCAAACAATTCAACTAACAGACAGAGGAGGCCCTGAATAAACATTTTTCCAAAGAGGACATACAGATGGTCAATAGACATATGAAAACATGCTCAATGTCACTGATCATCAGAGAAATGTAAATAAAAACCACAATGTGATATCACCTCACACATTTCAGAATGGAATCATCAATAAATCAATGATCAACAAATCTGGTGCATATGTGAAGAAAAGAGAACCCTCAAACTCTCTTGGTGGAATTCCAAAATGGTGCAGACACTATGGAAAACAGTGTGAAGATTCCTCAAAAAATTAAAAATAGAACTACCTTATGACCCACCAATTCAACTTCTGGGTATTTATCCAAAGAAACCAAACACAATAATTTGAAAAGATACATGCTCTCCTACATTCACTGTAGCATTATTTACAATAGCCAAGATATGGAAGCAACCGAAAAGCTCATCAATATACAATTGGACAAAGAAAAAGTGGTGCATATACACAATGGAATATTACTCTGCCGTAAAAAGAATGAAGCTTTACCATTGGCAGCAATATAGATGGACCTAGATAGGATTATGCTAAGTGAGATAAATCAGACCGAGAACAAAAAATAATCTAAAAAACAAAATAAATGAACAACCAAAACAGAAACTTGCCCATAGACACAGAGAACAAATTGATGGTTACTAGGTGGGAGGGGTGTTGGGGGCTAAATGAGAAAGGTTAAGGGATTAAGAAGTACAAAATTGGTAGTTACAAAATAGTCCTGGAGAGTTAAAGTACAGTGTGGAGAGTTAAAGAACAGTATGGAGAATATAGTCAATAATGCAAAAACTAAGTGTAATGCCACTTAGTTTTGGTGGGTACTAGACTTATCAGAAGGATCACTTCATAAGTTATATAAATGTTTAACAAATATGCTGTATCTCTGAAATTCATATAAAATGGTATTGAATGTTAATTACAATTTAAAAAAACAAGGGATGCTGAGATGACTCAGCGGGTTGAGTGCCCATTTGCAGCTCCAGGGTTAGAGGTTGAATCCCGGCCTTGGACTGTACAGCACCATATGCTAAACTGGGGTGTGCCTCCAGTTCGGTTCTCACAGGGGCAAACCTCCTATGTGGGAGGCCCCTGGCCTGGTTCCCACTCTGCACAGCCCCCGCCCACCTGTGGAATGAAAGGGGTGGGTAGTATAGGCTCAAGCTGTGTCATGTTTGACACAGATTAATAATCATCTATAGAGGATGCCGGGATAGCTCAACAGGTTCAGCAATAGCCTTGCAACTGCGAGGTCCCGGGTTCGAATTCTAACCCCAGCCCATGAATACTCATATGCTGAACTGGGGTGCAACTGTAACCACCAGGGTGGTGGTAAAGGTTCTTGCCTCCCATGTGGGAGGCTCCCAGTTTTGTTCCCACCCCACGTGGCCCCGTATCCACCTGTGCGGAACAAAACCATGTTGAAAACTACTGATGTTACAACTATGGAGACTGCTCTGGGCACTCCCCCTTCTGTCTGTCTGTCTGTCTGTCTGTCTGTCTCTCTCTGTCTCTCAGTCAAAAACAATAAAAATAAATCTTTAAAAAAACTTGTGCTCAGAAAACACACACACACACAGAGTTTATTTAAAAAAAAAAGCCACAGGGCTATAAAGTACAGCATAAGGAATATTGTCAATAATATAATAAGTATGTGCAGTGTCAGATGGATAATAGACTTATTGGGGTTATCACTTTGTGAGGTATATAAATGTCTAATCACTATGTTGCCTTGTACACCTGAAACTAAATTTAATAAAATATCAGGTTCTAAAAAAAAGAAAAGCATATGTGAAGCAATGATAATATAAGAAATTGGTATATTGCCTCCTAAAACTAACACTGTGACTAATATTCAGGAAACATTTATTGGATGTCCACTGTGTGCCACAAATGGCAAAGTTCTAGAAGAGACGAATGCTCATTTGGATAGCTCTTGTGGCAAAACTGGTCTTGGGACTCATAGCTGCCCTGCCATGTGAGTAGGACTCGATTTCTAGTAAGTTTCAGGCACACACTCACTGCTGGGTCTTTATTCCCAGTTTCTGGCAAACGTTCCTGGCAGCCAGCAACACCTCTGGGTCCCTGTCTCATGTTTGCTCTCCATGAGCAGCAGCGCAACTCCAGGTCACATTCACAAGTGGATTAGACCAATGCCTGTCAGTGCGCATGCCTTAAAAAGCGTGCTAAAACGTGAATCTTTCGGAACTAATTAAGAATTCACACATGTATTTAACTATTTATAAGGATGCCAGTCATAGTGTTGTTTAAAAATAGGGAAAAACTGGGAACAAATGGCATGTCTACTACCTGGGGATTGGTTAAACAAATACAATACATCAAAACAATGAAATATTCAACAGATGTTTAAATTGATGCTATAGAAGGGAATATCTTGATGTGGAAAAGCTGTTTATGGTTCATAATATTGTGAAATAAAAATGGGTTATTAAAATGTATTCTTTTTATGATCTTTTTATAAATTGATATGTATAAATGTTAATTTTTATTATTTTCATAGGGAAAAGGTCAGAAATGGTAAATTCCAGGGATGCTGGGATAGCTCAGCAGGTTGAGCACTTGCCTTGCAACCATGAGGTCCAGGGATAGAATCCCGGCCCCGGCCCATGCTAAACCCACATGCTGAACTATGGTACAACTGGTAACCACCAGGATGGTAGTTAAGGTTCTTGGCTCCCAAGCAGGAGGCCCCCGGTTCAGTTCCTGCCCATGCAGCCACACATCCACCTGTGTGGAACAAAACCTTGTGACAATGAATAACCTATTTCATTGTTTTGATGTATTGTATTTGTTTAACCAATCCCCAGGTAGTAGACATGCCATTTGTTCCCAGTTTTTCCCTATTTTTAAACAACACTATGACTGGCATCCTTATAAATAGTTAAATACATGTGTGAATTCTTAATTAGTTCCAAAAGATTCACGTTTTAGCACGCTTTTTAAGGCATGTGCACTGACAGGCATTGGTCTAATCCACTTGTGAATGTGACCTGGAGTTGCACTGCTGCTCATGGAGAGCAAACCTATACCTATGGAGACTGCTCTGGGCCCTCCCCACTTCTCTCTCTCTCTCTCTCTCTCTCTCTCTCTCTCTCTCTCTCTCTCTCTCTCTCTCTCT
>PVKE010030992.1:0-19309 GCA_004027555.1 Craseonycteris thonglongyai
GGTTTGGTGTTTACCTGGAGAGGAGGGAGGAGGGGGGAGGGGGGAGGGAGAGTTGTGTGGGGAGGGGTGTGTGAGCACCAGATATATCGGGTTGGAGGGGGACCTGATTCTGGGAGCTGGGCACATAATGCGATGCATGGGTGATGTGATGTGGAATTGTTCATTGGGAAACTGTCTGATTGTTGCCAACCAATGTCACCCCATTAAATTTAACAATAAAATATAAAAATAAAATTAAATAAATAAATAAATAAATAAATAAATAAATAGATAAATAAAGAGTATGTGAGTAATACTAGATATTACTTTATAGCCTATGTTAAACTTCTGAAAAAGTCAATGTGTCATAAATAATGAAAATGATAATAACTTTTTTGCAGGTAACAGCCACCATAGTTTGTGTTATAAATGAGTCAGTAATGTGCGTAATTAGTTCTTGGCTTTACCAGTCACCAGGTTGCGTACAAGATTCGGATTTCTTTTTTTTTAAAGACTTAATTTTTTTTTATTGTTCTTTTTTTTTTTTTGAGAGAGAGAGAAAGAGAGAAAGAGAGCGAGAGAGAAAGAGAGAGAGAGAGAGAGAGAGAGAGAGAGAGAGATACAGAGACAGAACTGGGGGAACTCCCCAGTTCAGCACATGGGTCCGCACGAGCTGGGGCTGGGATTTGATCCTCTGTCCCCGGCACTGCAAAGTGAGCACTTAACCCACTGAGCCATCCCGGCTTCCCCCAGATATATATTTTTTAAAAGCTTACCTAATTTCTTGTGTTAGGTACCCCACAGCATAGAATTTCTGAAGCAATTACAGAAGAAGCTCGACCCCAAAACTATAAAAGTGTATAGAGTTAGCCCAAAATAAACAAAATATAAAATCTAGAGTAAACAACCAAATCCACAAGCAATAAAAATAACAATGTTACTTTACATTTCCAGAAGGTTTGAGAAAAAATTTTTCTTCTGAATCAATTTACCTTTATAAAATAAAATTCTATTTCATAAATTGTTTTTTTTAATATGCAGCTATCCCAGAGATAATATAAAATATACACATGGAGCCAATATTCAGTAAGTGAGACAGTGCAACTCAATACCTGAGTAGATTCCTACTTATGTTGGCGTTTTAAAAAGGCAAGATTGGAAGCATCTTCCACTATATTAATGAGGAAATTCTATCCTAGATGGAATGGGCTTGGAGGTTGGGGTGGGGATATGGAGGTCTTTTTAATATTGTAAGTGTCTAATTAAACTGAAGAAAATTCAAATTATAAAGATATAACAGAAATGCCATTACAGTGAACTTCAATAATATAACAAGGAGTTAAAAAATTACTGCAAATGTAGACAGTGTCAATAGAGCACATTGCTCAAAACAAGAAAAATAATAGTCTCAATGAACTGCTATATGATATTAAGTTTTGGATGTTACAATTTCTGATAGACCGAATAGCTAGAATGCATCAAACAAAAGATAGCTAGAATGACAAATAATAGTCTGAAAATCTCATTTCTTAAAGGGACAAAGAATTGTTAGCTTAGAAAAGAACATCATCATAAGGTAATTTTAAGAGCTGTCTTAAAATATTTAAAAGATTGCAATCTTTAAGAGTATAGGTTTATTTTTTCCCCCCAAATGTTAAAAAAACAAACAAACAAACAACACCAAAATTGGTTGAAAGTTTTACTAAGGCAGATTTTACGTCACTGTTCAAAAGACTCAACTGCTGAGTAATCAAGGACAGTTTCTAGAAGACAGATCCTGTTGTAGCCAGCTCCCCTGGCTCAGCTCCTGGGCATTGCCATGTTAGGCCTGAATGCTCCAAGTCCAAGACAAACGCTGACATATGAGGTCTTGTTAAGTAGATTATTATCTGTCTTACTAACACAGAGAAGGCCATCAAATTTAGGCAAGGCAGTAAATACTAAAAGCATTGGTTAATGGACATTACACTTGATTTTTTAAACTTAGCAACTCTTTTTCTTGTCTTTCCTTCTTGAAATTTCATATTTTATGTACATATACCAGGTAGTTAGAAATAAACTTATATGTTAATTTTATTATATATCATTAACGTATTTAACATAAAAAATTACCATCAATCAAACAACAAGAGTCAAGTAAGCAGGCATTGAGCCTCTTCATCAATATGGTGACGTTTACATTTCAAAAGTTTACAATCTTATTGTAGCAAAATCTCAAACTCATAAATCAATTAGAGATAATTATAAAAGGTTAAACTACAGCCAACACCAATGGTTTCTCTCTCTCTCTCTTTGTGTGTGTGTGTGTGTGTTTATTTTTTAAGAATCTTGTGTAGAAGTTCTTATAGGTTGGGTTTTCCAGAAACACACACTGAACCTTGACAGGAAGTAAGGCATGCTGCATGTTTATAAGTGGTTAAGAACACCTGTGAAAGGAAAAGGGAAGAAACAACACTTGACAAACAAAAGTTCAACTTTGTTGTAAATTAGACTAAGTCTTACCCAAATTCGCAAATAATTCTGCAGCATGTAAGGTCTATCAAAGTTGTCCAGTATTTGGTGACATGGCTAAGCCTTTATACTCTTGCTTTAAGTAGACATCAAATATATTCCTCAGATACATATGTCTTGGCCAAGGTGGCTCTTTGTAACTGAAACAAATCTTGAAACCTAGACCTGTGTCCACCAACGAAGGCATTAATAAACTGGAGCTTCTTTGATTAAAGCTATGTTAAGAGTCCTAAAATCTCACACTGACACCTTTCAAGATCATTCAAAAACAACAACACTGAAACTAACCCTTAGAATTGCATAGTGGCAGAATAATAATACCTAATAGTTAAATAGTGGTTAAGTGCCACATGCTCTTCTCAGTATTTTGTATGCAAAGCTCTTTTAATCCTCCCTTTATACTTAAAGAAACAGGCACAGATAGGTTAAGTAATCTACCCAAGGTCACTAAGACCTTTTGACTCTAGAGTCTGTACTCTTACCCACTACACACTATTCTGCACATATAAGTCTTTAAGTAAAGTTTAATTGATAAGGCTCCAAGTAGAGTTTAAGGAAGACACTGTGCTAAAGGATGTAACTTGAAGATGTGGAGTATGAGACTTGGCACAATTTTCAGTATGCAGTGGTGGTTCCAGGGGGACAGCAGATAGGGACAATAGGCAATTATGTGCTCTGCTGCAGGCCATGTGAACTGTGAATATTCATGGCTGTCACAGTCTATTTCTTCTTAATGAGCTTTCAGTTGGACTATATTCTTCTATCTCCTTTGTTGTTAGTTATGTCAACTAAGTTCTTACCAATTGAATGTGAGCAGAATTGAGATGCAACTTTCAAGTATGGCCAATAAGGACTTATCCCTGAAAGTCATTTATTTTTTCTGTATGATTGAAATAGAGAATTTCTCCAGCACAACCTTGAAAGCCGTGTGTCAAAAATGATGCAATCTTTGTTATCACATATATCAGAATGACTGTGTGAAATAGTATAGCCTGTCCAACTGAAATAATTTTGAGTAAGGAAACCATTTCTCTTATATTTAGATCATTATGTATATTTGGTCTAATTTATATTGCAATCTAGCCTACCCTAACTAAGGTATTATGCCCACTCAGATAATTTTAAAATGTTTCTAATATTTTAAAGGCATAATAATTTTGAGGCATAACAATTTGTGGTTAATATTGTTATTATAGTACATGCAGAGGCTGTAATATAGACCAAGATAGATGTTCTTTCTTTGATATGTTGACTTATTATTAACACTTGCTCTTTGGTTGGGAGAGACTCCAAATAGTATTAGTTCATTTATATATTACTATAGTTCATGTGGTTAAGCTTGTATTTGGGAGATACAGTGCATCAGACTCTATAAAGAGGATCAGACTCAACTCTGGTGTGAATGTGGGTGTAGGGGTTGGAGGTGATGTGTGGAGCAGGAGTCTGTGGGGATAAATAAAAATATGTCCATCAGTGTTGACAACTCTTCAAAAATGGTCTAGACAGCTGGCCACCAGGTTCACACTGGTTAATCTGAAGGATGTAAGAAGATAATTCTATATAAGGTTATGTGTCACACTAGTGAGCACTGCCACATTTAGCCTGCCAGCTGTACTTTAGGATTTATGAAGTTAAAAATCTCTCTTACAAAAGACCAAGTCCCTCTGTTGGCTCTCAGTCCATCTGAACAGCTCAAAATTAAAATAAAAAGTCCTGATGCTTTGTACAGAGTACTTGTCACAAATCAATAAAATGATAATTATCAATATTAGACTATAATTAATGATAATGTGTTTGCTCAAAAATATTTACTGAGTTCTCATTATGTGCCAGCACTGTATTGGGCACTGAGGATATGGCTGTAACAAAGCGGAGTAAAATTCTTATTTAGTTTTATTCAGAACTGAAATCTGAGTGGGTTGTAATAATAGTGATTATTGTTATTCTTAGATCACTAAAAAAAGGGAATTCTCACTGACCTAAAATTTAGAAGTTCAGAATAGGCAAAAGTACAACAAAACAAAAATAAACAAACAAACAAAAAGAAAAAAAAAGAGAGAAATGAAGCAATTACTAAAGACATCTTTCTGGAAATACTCTGCATTTACAGCAGTTTTAATTATTCATTCTGGAACTGAGTGATAATCTAGAACCATTGAGAAGTATAATTACAAAATCAAGGCTTTATTGTGCCTCAAAATGCAGATTTGAAAAAAAATATATAATGTTTAAGAAAGAACTGAGAAATATGAAGAGGAAAATACATACGAGAGTTAAAAAAAAAAAGCTTTTATTTTGCTTGACCGAGAAAACAGGCAAAATATATAAAGAAAAAAAAACTGAGTATGTTGCAATTCTAATTCTAAGTAGAAATTCTAATGAAAGCATCATAAAACAAATTACTACATAATTTATAATAAAAATATATTTTCAAATACACACATATTAAAATTCGAATATGTGGCCCAATTCAGAAATTTGTTTTTATGTAGTAAAACAATTAGCATGACGTGAAAATTTATTGATAATAAGTATTACTTGTGTATTGAGTATCACTGTAAGATCAAACTCTTCACAATTGGAAATCCTACCAACCTAATCAAATATTTAAATATACATGACTTGTGTATGGTTTTGATTCACTTCACACATTCACAAACTTGATTCTTTACACTTTCCTGTATGAATAAATCTAGTACAAAAGGTAATGAGATGATGAACTTTTATGCCATCTCCTTAGGCATATTGTAAGTGACACAAGAAAAAGCAAGTAGCTTTTATCTGAAGGGTTCATTTCCACTCTGCACTACTGTAGTACAACCTGTGCACACTTACGTAATTTAGCTTTATCTAAATTTAAAATTAATAATTAGCCCCTGGATCATTCCTTCTGTACCAGTAAAACAACTCTATATTAAACATTTTGTTAAAACAGGAAAACTACTGAACAAGTGAAATGCTTGTTCCTTGCTAATTTTGCTGACCTACAAGCAACTCCGAATGAGACTAGAAGTAGTGAGAAGTTGTGCAACATTTTCCACTCAAATTGAATTTACTCTTCTTTAATTTACTCTGGAAATACAATAGTGATGGAAATCTACAGAGACAGATTAATTCAGTGGTCACACAATAACAAAATATTAAAGAGAAATTAATGAATCTTTATGATATGAGGTAATACGCACAGAAGGTCCTGGAGATTCCATAAGCCTAGTGAGAAATACAAAAGTCGTATGCTAATGACACAAGGACTTTGAAATCGAATTTATCTTGTATACTCAGCCGTTTAGGGAGTACACCATTTATAAGACATTCTTGTAATTAATATTTTCCATTCCATAGACTCTCTTGACAAACTATATACTTTTTCACCACATTAATTTTAAATTTAAAATGAACATCTGGTAACTACATTTATTCATCTGAATCTCAACCATCCTTCTCTCTCTGGCTTGCTTCTCCTGCCTTTCTAAATAGCCAAAAGTAACTTGAATTTGGTGCTGTATATGTAAAGTCAACATATGCCTATTGTTCAAATTATAAAGATTACAACTCCTTCCTTTAATCACTCAATCAATCACTCAATCAACATTTGTTCTGCTGACCATACTTTTAGTCCAAAGACAACTTTCTTATCTTACCCCAATCTCAAATGGCCCTTCTCTATGCACCCCCAAGCACTGTTCATTGTTTTCTTTTCAGTTCACCCAAAAGCAAAGGCTGAGACAAAACTTAAGACAGGTAGTTTATTTGTAGACAGAGAAGGAAAACACATTGTGGAACACAGAAGAAAAGGAAGCTTATATGAGTGTGAATTACTTAGGGTGCCACAGAAGGCAACAAAAGCTTAACACTCTTGAAAACTCTGAGAAACATGTAGAATATTTCCTGGAATTGTCCACATAGGGGTGGAGGCTAGCTTTCATTATTCATGGCCTTCCCTTATTGGCTTTGAGTTGCCCCCAGTGATATTAGCTCCCCTAAATGTTCAAGCAGAGGCTTCCATTGAGTTGGAGAAATCCCTAAGGCATAAACCATAAACATAGGTGACAGAGCTTGAAGTAGATTGCTGCCATGGCGATGCTAATCTTAGAGCACATGGAAATTTCCACAGTAAGTAAAGCTGAATGCAGAAGAGGGATCTAGAGGTATGAAGAGGGGGGTGTCAAGTGACTCAGCTACATTATTTTTGTGCTACATTTTTTAATGTTCTACATCATTTATTTCTTAAATACAACTGTCCATCCCTTTCACTAGACTGAGAATAATTAAGGGTGGTGGTATTCCTTTCTTCCCCAGTGCCAAGATATATGCCTGGTTTGCAGCATGGTCCCCCAAATTCTTATTCAATAAAGACTGAAATAATACTTTTTCATTGTACTGTAAATTAAAAATTATTGCTTATAGTGTATTCCTTTTTTGAGAATTTCAACAAACTTTGTTTACCCACTTAAATATGGTATATTATTTATATATATTCACTCATTTATATACTAAAGTATGGGAAGCCAGCCCCCACAAAACCCAAGCTACATACTTATTCTTTTTAATTGTCTATTACAGCATGACAAGTCACCACTAAATGAAGTGGCTTCACCACAACGTATTATTTTCATATTCCATGATTTGCCTGGATAGGATTTCTGAGTCATGTGGTATTTTCTGTGAAACTAAGCTGATTAGAAGATAAGAAAATGACTTAATTCACATGGCCAACAGGTAGGACAAGCTTCTGAGAGAGAGTTCAGTTGGGTCTATAAGCTGGAATTTTCCATTTTCTCCTATTGGATTCCTGCACTTAGCTATTTGGGTTTTCTCACAGAATGGTGACTGGTTTCCAAGAAAGAATATGCCAAACACATACTTAAGGCCTAGCCTTAAACATTATCCAACACCACTTCTTCACATATTATTGGTCAAAATAGCTCACAGGGCAAGCCCTGATTCAAAGGGAAAGGAAATCAACTACACATTTTTTATAGGAGTATAACAAAATCCCATTGAATAAGAGCATATAGGGTTGGAACTAGTGTTGTGATCATTTCTGGAAGCCTGATCTACAATAACCAATGTGTACCTAGATGTAATAAAACATATTTACATTAAGTGAAAAAACGCTTGAGAGTAGAGCATAATTCCAATTTATCTTAACCAACACATCATCTGACAGGTGTATAATCAATGCTGTTGAATAGATATTTGAGAGGTAAGACATATAGATGTGCCAAAAAAAAAATGTTTCTTTGGCTGTGAAGATGTTGGGATTGAAAATACTACAGTCTTCCCTTTAGGTACCAATTTTCCACCTACAATCCTTTAGTACAAATCATTATACAAGGACTATGTTTTGCCTTCCCTGGGAATACATTAGAGAAGAAAGGAGGTCACCTTGTCAGAAAAAGTTAAAAAATAAAACTTAAACCCAGAATGTGAGTTGGTATGAGAAATGTGGGACATTCAAAATTTTTGACTCAGACCTATTCTTTTGGTTTATGTTGGGGTGGGGGTAGAGGCTGGGAGAAGAGGACTATGGACTTAAATCAGGAAGAGAGGTCAGGAGACAGGAAACAAGAAAGACTGATGTATTTCATTTGATAATGTAAAGACTTCACAATTTTTTTTTATGTTGTCACCCTAGAATGTCAGTTCCCAAGCAGTGGTATGCATACCCCCAGGGGTACATGCTGGGGCACTCAAGGGTATACAAAAAATAATCAGTAATTATATTTAATTGTGTTATGTGTATTATGAAATTAAATCTGGGATTTGTAGTTTTAGTGTAGTAATTTTTCTTTCTTAACTTATTATCTCCTTTCCACTATTTTACATTAAGATAGGCACTGAACACAAGTGTCAGTATTTAAAAACAGCTGTTTTAAAAACAATGGTTACAATCTATGGGAATGGATTTAAAAGAGGTACACATGTGGAAAAAGTTTGGGAACCACGACCCTACAGCATAGGATTCCAAAGGTTTTGCTAAGTTTTCCATTTGAGAATGGTGAGAAAGTGTCAAAACTAGAACAAGAGTGGGAACACATTTGAGATTCTCAGAATCAGTGAAATGAATACACAGCTCAACAGATAAGCTTGTTTCTCATTTGGTATAAAAAGACATTTTGTGTTCTTATGAAAAAAAAATGTTATGATTCTTCTGTAGTGTTAACAAAATATATCCTAGATGGACCACAACAGTGCTTATTAATGTAATGGCTAAATCTCCACTCCTTTCTTCCTTTCACTGAATATTTTTGAGGGACAAAGCTATCTTGTATCTTAATATAGATTTATTTAATACATGGATATTGCTATAAAGACTGACTTTCTGGAGCACATCTATTTTGCATATGAAAATATATCTATTGCACTTAGTAGAGACAGTATTAACTGCTAGTTCGTCCATCTCCCATCAAGTATATAGGTAGCTCTAAGCAAAATCTATGCAATTTTTGGAAAACCTGGTTTATTTGCAAACTTACTAATCATATTGAAAGAAATAGTGGCAAATTGATAATAAAAGTGTTACCTTTTGAAAAACTACAAGCACCTAAAAATTTAGAAATATCTTATTTTATAAAGTTTATTAACCTCTTCAAAATACATTGAATATATTTATTAATACATTCTGCTCTCTGCACATCAGTCATTTGGAAGGTTTTTTTTTTAGTATTTTAAGCTTGTTCTTTCTCTATTTTGTCACAAAGCCAATATCACAGCTTTGTTCTGCTCAGGTTAAATTATTTTTTTAGGGTAATATTTTCCCTTACCAATAGCCCTCTTTGTTTCTGTTAGTCCCTTCTCTGGAAGATCTAGGGCCACCTTAGCCATGTCATAGGCAGATGATAATAAGTAAATGAACAGAAGACCTACCACTTGCCTTTAAACAATAACTTAGCCCAAAGGCTCCAAATATGACATTTCTTATGGACAAACTGTGACATCTTTCAATTTATGCTATATCAATACCTCTCTAACCTGTGTGAGGATGGCATCTTACAGAATAAAGGCTTTTCAGTACATTTTCAACCTTTCTGAGATTCAGTTTTCTTGGTAGTATGGAGATAATAAAAGTACTAAAAGTGTCCATTTTTTTAAACTAATTTAAATTTATATATGTAAAAAATTTGATAGAATTCTAGGCATAGTAAGAGTTTAAAGATTTATTTTTATTGTTTTTGACAGAGAGAGAGAGATAGATACAGAGACAGAGACAGGGAAGAAGTGGGAGGGTCCCAGATCAATATCCATAGTTGCACATCATTGGTTTTTCCACATAGTTATGCACCACAGGTGGGTGCAGGGCTGCACCAGGCAGGAACTGGGCTGGGGTCTCATCCTGGTGAGAACTGAACTGGGGGCACTCCCCAGTTCAGCATATGGGTCCGCACAGGCCGGGGCTGGGATTCGATCTGCGAACCCCGGGGCTGCAAAGTGAGCGCTTAACCCACTGAGGCAACCCGGCTTCCCCTAAATGTGAAATATTAATATTGTTATCATGCCAAACAATGGCCTAGAGCAGGGGCTCTCCAAACTTTTCAGCCCAAGGGCCGCATTAACTATCAAACAGCAGTTTGGAGCCGACTACAAACTCGAGGTCCAAATAAAAAAGAATCAAAACATAGATGTTGTTTTTAATTATTTATTTAATATTATTTTATTTAGTTATTATTTAATAACACATTGATACACTACACATTAACACCTGTATTAGTGGAATGGTAAAATTATTTCCTGTATGCCAAAATAGCAGACATTTCTGGCTTTATATTTGATGTCTCTAACATCAACAGTGACCAGAGATTATCATCAGACATGTTTGTTCTCAAATTGTTCTTCATGTATTTCATTCTTGAAAATGATTGTTCACACAAGTATGTTGTTCCAAAGATTGAAAGGTACCTTGATGCAAAAGTTTTGACATTAGGAAAGTCTTTCTTGGGCAAAAACTGGTAAAAACCCACCAGTCCTTCTTTGAACTTGTCCCTAAGGAGGTCATTTGTTTGCAACTCAATGACCTCCAGCTGCAGTTCATCTGGGCAACTGGACACATCTGCTTCAAATGGGTTTTGAAACAGTCTCACTTCTTCTGCCTTTGAATCCAAATCAGAAAACTGCTCCTGAAACTGCAGCTGGAGGTCTTTGATGATCTCGCATGCAAATGACATGGGGAACTCAGCTGTTGCTTCAGCCATTAGTACCTTGCACTGCTGAAAGTGTGTCAAGTTGTTGCCTTGTAGTTGTTCGAAAAACAAGACAAGTTTAGATCTGAAGGCCTTTAGGTGGGTGTATAGATCAGAAACTAGAATTTTTTCTCTTTGTAGTTTTAGGTTCAGAAAATTTAAATGACTAGTTATGTCTGCAGCAAAGGCCAATTTCTATACCCATTCTTCATCAGATAGTAATGGCTGTTGGCTTGCCTTTACTTTCCAGGAAGTCACCTATTTCCTTTCTTTATTCAAATACTCTGCTCAGAACTTTCTCACAACTTAGCCATCTTACTGCTGTGTAATATGGTAAATCTTGCCATTCTGTGTATGTATCTTTTAACATGTCTCTGAACTGTCTATGATTGAGCCCATGTGAACATATTAAATTTACCATCTTCACCACAGGATTCAGTACACTGCTAAAGCCCACATATTTAGCACACAAAGCTTGCTGGTGAATAATACAGTGCAGGAACATTGGTTGTGGAATGTTTTTCTCATTACACATCTGCTTCACTTGTCCAACCAAGCCTTTCTTTATGCCACTCATGTCCTTTCCTCCATCAACAGTCAGGCAACTGAGGTTAGTCCAGTCCAAGTTATTATCAGCAAATGTTTTTTCAATTAATTGAATATATTCTCTCTGGTAACAGTGCCATACATGCTATGTAGGGAAGCCAGCTCTTGTGTTATGTTTATGTCTTTATCCACACCTCTAATGAGCACAAGCAGTTGAGAGGTGGAACAGCTGTTCAGTGATTCATCCATTGCAATTGAAAAATGGCGAAACTTGCTTGCATTTTTTGCTTTGAGTCACAATGTTTTCACCCATGTCTGCAACAGGGCGGGCAATGGTATTTGCACCCAAAGCTACATTTTTAAATTGTTTCGACTTTTCTGGGCAAAGTTCCTCAGCCACCTACAAAAAACATTCCTTCACTACTTCACCATCTGTAAACGGTTTGCCACTTTTAGCCAGGATGTAGGCAACTTCATAACTGGCCTTAGTTAAGAATTCATTTCCATTTGAGGATTTATTGAACAATGTCCTCTGAGATGTGAGTTGATTTTGTAATTTAAAAAAATTTTTGGCACGGACTTTGCCCTCCAACTGTGCATATTTCTCCTGATGTTTGCTTCGATGATGACAGCACAGGTTGCATTCTTTCATCACAGCCACAGTTTCATTGCAAATCACACACAATGCTTTCTCACCGGATTTGATTAAAAACTATTTCAAACTCCATTCTTCCTGAAATTGCCGACGCTAATCATCTATTTTTCTTTTCCTCTTCTCAGCCATCGTTGGGCACTAAAATAAAGTGACTTCAACATGAATAAATAGTGAAACTGAAAGTACCTTGCACACAATATCACTCAAAAAACCTGATTATGCAAACTAATTTTGTCACAATTATAGCTGCAAATGACCCAAAACAATTTTTAAAAATTCTTATGTTTTCTTAAGTTAAACTTACCTGAATATAGTCTGCAAATATATCCACTTATGGTAGAGAGATTGTTGCTTTTAATGTTTCCTCTTTAGAATCTTCGGAAAATTCTTGTTAAACTAACGACATTTCCAATACTTTATACACACTGGTAAGTAATTATGCGAAGGAAATTATCACTAAATAAAATAGAGTGCAACATGTTTCGCAATTAGATGCTAACTGACACCAACACCTCCTCATCGCAGCAGTCAACCACAACTGGCAAACTGTGATCAAAATAATCAAGTCTTGAACAAGCAGCAAACCATTTAAAAACTCTGCCACTAGATGGCGTTATATCATCTCATTGACTATGAACAGAAGTAGAAAAAGTAAGAGGCTGATCTTGGCAGGATACACGTAAATTTTCGTAATTTTTTTCCATAGATAAAAAGGTCTCCATGGGGCGGATGAGAGGGCCTCACAGGTCGCATCTGGCCCATGGGCCGTAGTTTGGAAACCCCTGGCCTAGAGCATGGTTTTTTTCTGGATAATTTTACAGAGAATGAGTGCAAATGTAAATTTCAATTTCCTTAATTTTCAGACAGCTTTCTATAGCAAGGGATTTTACCATCTCTTAGTTTCAGTTTTCTTACCTTTGAAATGTTAAAAATGACATCTCATAAGGCTATTTTAAGATATAAGATAATATAATAAAATATTTAATTCAGAACTTGACCACACAAATAATGGAAATAGTATCTATTATTTTTATGTAGCTGTTGTCACTATCAGTCAGTAGTAATACAGGTATGGTCGAATTTAGGACTTTTAGAATATTATTCAATAACTCTAGTGTTTTCTTAAAAGGATTTAGTTGTGAGCTTATTAAATTACATTTAAAAATAGAAATTACAATTTAGATAGTAATAACTCACTGATGTTGTTTATTTTAATGAAAAGAAAGATAAATTTATAATTATTAAAAAATAGTCAATCCCTCTACTGAGTACCTACCAAAAAAACCTGAAAACCTTAATCTGCAGAGGTGTTTGTACCCGTATGTTCATCGCAGGACTGTTCACAGTGGCCAAGTCATGGAAACAACCAAAGTGTCCTTTGATAGATGACTGAATAAAAAAGTTGTGGTACAGTTACACAATGGAATACTACTCAGCGATAAGAAAAGATGAAATACAGTCGTTTATGAAAACATGGATGGACCTTGAAACCAACTAATTAAGCAAAATAAGTCAGACTAAAAGAATCAGGAAACATATGACTTCACCTATAGGATAGGTGGAATACAAAACTAAAAGTAACAAAGAAAAACTATGGACACACTCATAGTTTGTTGGTTACCTGAAGGTAATGGGAGAGTGAGGAGAGACAGTGGGGGAGGGGCGAAGTTGGGAGTGGGCACCAGATATATGGTGATGGAAGGAGAGATGATCCTGGGTGGCAAGTACATAATGCAATGCATAGATGATGTAATTTAGAGTTGTACACCTGGAAAATTTATTGCCGACCAATGTCATCCAATAAATTTAACAATTTAAAAAAAGAACAATTAAAGTGAAATCTTGTATATTATTGTCATTTTCTCCACCACCTACAAAGTTTTAAGCCTATTTCCTGTGTTTCCATTGGGGATGAAAATAGAAATATAATTTGTGTGTGTGCATGTGTATGTGTATGTGTGTGTGACATTTTAAGTTACAGAATTGGTTTTGAATCCTTCAGGACAGGCTACGGTATTTGGTTGTTTATTGGACTATCTGAATTGTTTACTCTTGAAAAACAATTTAATGAAATGAACTGTTCATTTGTTTCGCACAACACACTAAAAGCGTAAAAGAGAGAAGTTGCTCATTGCTCTGAATTATCCAAACCATCACTAACTCAGAGAAGCACTGACTTGATCTGGGAAGGTAAACTGTACCACAGGAAAACAATCTTATTTTGTTTGCTGTCCTCTTCCTTTTTCTTTTTTCTTTTCTTTTCTTTTTTTAATTTCTTTTCTGTTCTTCTTTTATTTCTTTTCTTTACTTTTTTTTCTTTCTTTATTTCTTTTCTATTCTTTTTTGAAAAAAAAAATTGTATGTAACTCATCTGAATTAGCAGGTAATTTATTTTATTTCTGTTCATAGTATTTTCAGTATTGTTAGTCACTCATCCTACTTCTTTTAAGGACAGCCCCCCCCCCCACCCCATAGTTTGCAGCAATTTAGCAGCAAGGTAAATTTAATTAATCTTGACAAAAAGTTGAAAAGTAATATTAAAATGCCTTTAATTATTTCATAAAGGTCTTGTGTTTCAATATTTTTAGCTGGGATCATTTTAACCCTCACAACAGGATTCACATTTAGGCTCCATTATAAGATTTATTTTAGGTGTAACTATAAAGAGGCTCAGAGAGGTGAAGCCACTTGCATGAGGTGGCTGTCCCATCTGAGAAGAGGTAATGCTAGTACATAAATACAGGGTTGGTTATCTATAGAGCTTTCTAAATCTTACACTGTGTAGTCATTATTTTAGGAAATTTTGTTTCAGAGATATGTTTTTATTTAAAAAGATGAAAATATATGATTTTTAATTAAAAAATATAAATATTACTTAGAATTTATTAGTAACTGAAATGTTTTTGTTCAAGTATATTAAAGAAAAACTTCTCAGGTACATCTTTGTAAATTGTGTTTTATCTAAAAGTGTGTTGTTTCAGAAGAGGCTGTAAACTTCCAAAAAGCTGAGAGACAATGAGGACATCTCAATCAAATATTGTAGTCCAGGGCAACACAGAAATCAAAACAGGCCTTAAAAAAAAAGCAGAAAATGATGAGACCAGGAAAAAATCATGGCGGCATGAGAGGAGAACGCCAATTACTGCCTGGGAAGGGAATTGTGAACAGAGGGGAATCCACAGGGGAAACTCTGAGAAGCAACCTCAACTAAGAGAACCACACAACACAGAACAACACCCAAAGATTAGAGAAAAAAGGGGAGAGTGGGAGAGGGAAGGGGAAGCAGCGGTTCGGGAAAGAGATTCGGAGTGCGAACTAAGGCTGGCAAAAACAAAGGGGGATTGGGAGACTACGGTCAAAGTGGAGCTGGATCGAGGGAGGGCTGGAAGCTGAGACCTAGGGAGCGTGGAAACCCCACAAGACTGTGGACAATTTAACATCCGAACTCAAGGGACAGCATGCAGTGCCCTAATCAGGTCATTGAGACTAATGTGGAACAGGGACTGTTGAGCTGGGTGGCTGCACTTCCCGGCGGGCTGGGTAAGAGCAGGGATTCAGCCCACAGCAGCTCGGCACCCCTGATTTACGGAGGAGATTGACTGTGAGGGAGTGCCTTCTGAAAACACAGCTGTTGGAGTGAGGGCTGGGGTTTGAGTAAGTATAGGCTGCATTAGACATGCTTAGAGTGAATCAAATGGTCTCAACAGATCCAGGAGCATAGAGCGGCTGCTGCCTGAGCTACAGCCTGTGCGCACAGGGCATTTGGCGCCCCGCCCACTGGGCCCATGCAGAACTGCTGCATGTGCACATCCAGCTTTCTGTGCCCCACCCACCAGGCTGCCACGGTGGTGCCACTGCCAGCCCGAAGGTGCCCAACTAGGCTTTCAGTGCCCCGCCCACCAGACTGGTGCAGCAGCACTGCCTGCGTGTGAGATCGGCTTTCAGTGCCCCACGCACCAGGCCACCGAGGCACTGCTGCCTGCCCGCCAGTGCGCAACAGAGCTTTTGGCACCCCTCTCACCAGGCCTCCACAGTGCCACTGCCTGCGCATAAGATTGGCTTTCGGCGCCCCGCCCACCAGGCCACTGGGGCGCTGCTGCCACACGCGCAGCTGGGATGCCGAACAAGACACTGCAGTGTCATTGCCTGCACATGGGACTTTGCAGATGACCAGAGCCTCTCCCGACCAGAGCCTCTCCCAACCCCAGCCCATCCAAGCGCTGCACTGTGGGCGTGACTCACAGACACAATTGAAGGAGGGGCAGCCAGGTGGAGCAGAGAAAGACCAGAGCTCCTTAACCCCGCCCACACTGAACCACCAGCCCCCTGCTGAAAGAGGAATCTGCTATTGTGTCTCAGCCCTGCCCTAGCTCCTACTCACATGCCCCCACCCCTGGCCACACCTTTAATACCCTGCTACCTAACAATTAAGACAGCAACTTGAAGTGCCCCAGGACACAGAAGCTGTCTGCTTCCCCCAACCGTCCCCCAAAATCTCCTTCTCCCACAACTGAGCCCAAAAGAAAAAATAAAGAGAAGCCCATCTCATAGGCAACCCCCCAGAGGGAAAACATATTCTTGCCTAAAGCAAAAAGAACCACATAAAACACAATGCATACCTCAGAATCCAAAGCCCCTCCAGAAGATCAGGGACATTCTTTAGTAAAGGACTTTGCACACTTCGAATCAAATCGAAGTGAAACAGAATTCAGGGATGCAATAATCAAGACACTCAGAGAGCTCAGTCAATGCTGGCAAAGTACCCAGACACAGTTCAATGACCTCAACAAGAAATTATCTGAGAAAAATGAGTACTTTACCAATAAAATTGAGAAGCTAGAGCACAACCAAAAGGAACTCCTTGAAATAAAAGGCATCATGGGACAGCTGAAAAAAGAATTGACCAGCATAGGAAACAGGGCTGACCAGCTAGAGGAAAGGACGAGTGAAATCAAAGATACAAACATGGAAATGTCACAGAGGGAAGAAGAAAGGGAAATGAGAATCCAGAGAAAAGAAACAGCCCTACAAGAACTCTCTGACTCAATCAGAAAGAACAACATTAGAATAATAGGGGTACCAGAAGGAAGCGAGATGAAATCTTCGCAGAGTCTACTAAAACAAATAGTGGATGAAAATTTCCCTAATCTGTAGAAAAAATTACAGCCCCAAATCCAAGAAGAAATCAGAAGTCCTAACTACCTAGACCCTAGCAGATCTTCTCCAAGGCACATTGTTCTGAAGATGACAAAAAACAATGACAAAGAAAAAATCCTCAAGGCTGCCAGGGAAAAACAAAATATAACTTTCAAAGGAAAAACCCTCAAGCTGTCAACAGACTTATCAGCAGAAACTCTGCAAGCCAAGAGGGAGTGGAGCCCAATCTTCAAAACACTAAAAGAGAGAAATTTCCAGCCAAGAATAAACTATCCAGCAAAATTAACCTTTAGATATGAAGGAGGAATTAAGGCCTTTACAGATATACAGAAGCTGAGGGAATTCTGCAGCTCAAAACTAGCACTTCAAGAAATACTGAAGGATGGGGAAGCCGGGATGGCTCAGTGGGTTAAGCACTCACTTTGCAGCGCCGGGGACTGAGGATCGAATCCTAGCCCAGGCCCTTGCGGACCCATATGCTGAACTGGGAGCTCCCCCAGTTCAGTTCTCTCTGTCTCTGTATCTCTCTCTCTCTCTCTCCCTCTCTCTCTCTCTCTGTCAAAAACAATAAAAATAAAATAAATAAATAAATAAATAAATGGCAAAAAAAAAAAATTAAAAAAAAAGAAATACTGAAGGAGGCTATCCAACCTGAATCAAGAAATCAAAATAAATAAAGAAAAGTTGGAACAACAAAAAAATAAAAAGGAAAGAAGAAATGGATAAAGAATATCCTCATATATCAATCATCACCCTGAATGTAAATGGACTGAATTCACCAATAACGAGGCACAGGGTAGCAGACTGGATTAAAAAACAAATTCCAACCATATGCTGCCTACAAGAGACACACCTCAGCCACAGGGACAAACATAGACTTAGGGTCAAAGGATGGAAAACAATACTCCAGGCAAATGGCAGTCAGAGAAAAGCTGGAGTGGCCATACTTATTTTTGATGAAAAAGAGATCAGGATAAAAAATAATAAGACATAAAGATGGACATTACATCTTGATAAAAGGGACAATACACCAAGAAAACATGACACTCATCAATATATATGCTCCAAATCAGGAAGCACCAAAATTTATAAAGCAACTACTAACAGATCTAAAAGGAGAATTTGACAAATATATAATTACAGTAGGGGATCTAAACACCCCCCTGACAACATTGGACAGATCATCCAAGCAGAAACTAAATAAGGAGATTGCAGCTTTAAATGATACATTGCAGGAAATGGACATAATTGACATTTACAGGTCATTCCATCCTACAACAAAGGGCTATACATTTTACTCTAGTGCACATGGAAAATTTTCAAGGATAGACCAAATCCTGGGACTTAAATCCAACCTCACCAAATTTAAGGGCATCCAAATCATACCAAGTGTATTCTCAGACCACAAAGCATTGAAACTTGAGATCAATTGCAAAAGATCAAGTGCAGAGAGAACCACATATATGTGAAGATTGAGCAACATGATATTAAAAAGAGACTGTGTCAAAGAGGAAATAAAACCATTGATTAAAAAAATTGTAGAAACAATTGACAGTGAAAACATGACATACCAAAATTTCTGGGACACAGCGAAAGCAGTATTAAGAGGGAAATTTATATAATTACAGGCCTATCTCAAGAAACAAGAAAAACTACAAGTAAACACCTTCATATCTCAACTTACAGAGCTAAAAAAAGAACAGAAGTCCCCCAAAGCCAGCAGAAGAAAAGAATAAAAATTAATGCAGAACTTAATGAAATTTAGAATAGAAAAACAATAGATAAAATTAATGCCACAAAGAACTGGTTCTTTGAAAAACTCAATAAAATTGACAAACCACTGGCTAGGCTCACCAAAGGACAAAGAGAAAAATCTCATATTTCCAGAATACAGGATGATAGGGGAGAGATCACAACAGATGCTGCAGAAATACAAACAATCATAACAGATTACTATGAAAGACTCTATGCCAACAAATTTGACAACCTAGAGGAAATGGACAAATTTCTAGAAACATATAGTTTAACTAAACTGAACCAAGAAGATTTGGATAACCTAAATAGACCAATCAACAGTACAGCACTTGAAACAATTATCCAAAAATTGCCCAAAGGCAAAAGGCCTGGACCAGATGGCTTTACCAATGAG
This sequence comes from Craseonycteris thonglongyai, assembly GCA_004027555.1. Taxonomy (NCBI): domain Eukaryota; kingdom Metazoa; phylum Chordata; class Mammalia; order Chiroptera; family Craseonycteridae; genus Craseonycteris; species Craseonycteris thonglongyai. The sequence goes on from PVKE010030992.1 coordinate 19,178, forward strand.
TTCTACCAGTCATTCAAAGAAGAACTAATGCCCATCCTCCTCAAACTACTCCAGAAAATTCAAGAGGAGGCAGTACTACCCAACTCTTTCTATGAAGCTAATATCACCCTAATACCAAAACCTGGGAAAGAC
>PVKE010030993.1:0-19307 GCA_004027555.1 Craseonycteris thonglongyai
GGGCATGTGAGTAGGAGCTAGGGCGGGCCTGAGACACAATAGCAGATTCCTCTGTTTGCAGGGAGGCTGGTGGTTCAGAGCAGAGGCCGGGTGAGCTGCTCCGGGCCGCCTTTTCAATGCCTCTGTGAGCCTGTCTGCCTGCCGGCAGCTCAGCAGTAGTGGGGGCTGGGTGAGCAGCTCGGGCTTTTCTTCCCCTCTGAGGACCAGACCTTTACAACCTTAATTACCTCATAAGGCCCTATCTCCCAATATAGTTATACTGGGAGTTAGGATTTCAACATGAGAATTTTATCTCTCTGTCAAAAACAATAAAAAATAAAATAAATAAAAATAAAATGTTAAAGAGAATTTTAGTGCAGCACAATTCAGTCCATAGTAGGAAAAGATAATTTTTTGTTATTAATTTATATTTTATTCTTTCTCTTTTTTCCCATTTTAAGCAAATAGCTAGGCCTTCAGGCTTCTCCTCCTGGAGGCATTTATGTCGCAGCACAGAGAACAGAAACTACATCTTTCCTGGCATTTGTTTTATAGAACCTTTGTTTACAAAACTGTTTGATGTGATCTGGCTAGAAGAGAAGGGAGAACACAAGTGACTTCAGGGAACGAAGAGACTGAGATTTCATAGGACAGGGCAGACGATCAGACCTCACTGCGTAGTGGCAAGATGGCAGAGGTGACGGCTGGGAGGGCAGGCCGGTGCTTGGGCCCCTTACCTGTAGGCAGCCAAGATGCGGAGCTTTGGAGCAGCATGGCGGGTGGATGATTACAATAGCAGTGGCTACAATGATAGACTAAGGATTGCTGGCCTCCCGTTTCTCCTGGAAGTGACTTCTAGGATCTTGGCACATCCAGGAAAAGGAAGGGAGCCCCTACGGTGACTGGGTTTTAATGTCCTACTACAAGCAGGGAAGGATAGTGACTTAGAAAATAGAGGTGATGTCATAAGTCGATAATTTAAAGTGATGTTTCTACACACCCAAATCTGTAGCATAGCAGTTCTTTTTCTTTATCTTAAAGGATAAATGTTTTTGTTACTAATCATTTTGTTGCCCACATGATTGTTACATGGGCCCTGGATGGCTTCACCCTGGCTGTGTGGCTGGATGAGACAAGGTTTACATTTACTTCAATTTAAGTACCAAGGCTTCAGTTCATTCATTAAACAAAGCACATAGTATGTGCAGAGAACTGTGTGCTTCTGATGGACACAATGCCAGCTCACATGGCATCTACCAGGAAAGACAAACATTAAATAAGAAATTATAGTAAACGTGATTCATTATGCGATGATACAAGAAGTCAGAGTGTTATGACAGCCCAAGGAAACCTCAGAGAACGGTCACAGAGGGTCCCCATAGGACGTGGTCAATATCAAAAGAGTGGTCTGGAAAGACTTGGTAAAAGGAATTCTACTCACCAAGTCTTGAAGAACCAATCATTGAAGCCCTTTTGGGTCATCCAATTCAACGCTGCACTCAGCATAGGCATCCTCTCCTTAGTATCCTGACATAGTATGCTCCAAACTTTGCTGAAAAGGAAAAGCATGCCCCCTGTCAGACTCACAGGCATGATGCTCAGCACTTCATATTGAGGGACTGAACCTAGCAGTGATGGTGGCCCTTGAATGTGTCACAGTGGATAACAAATATGCAAAAGCTGGAAGCCTGGCATGAGGGCTGTCATGGGGACCCAGAATCACATTGACACAAAGAACAATAATAAGTCCTCATAATGGCACACAAGGATGTAAATATACCCCTTGAGAAAATGTTCTGTTAAAAATAACTAAAACATAAATGTTTGGATGCCACAGTTGCAGGGAAAATTCACATATTTAAAATTTTAAATACTTCACTCCTACTAATGCCAGATAACATATAGTCACTTTATGCATATCATCAAAACAAAAAAACAAACATGGAAAGGGAGAAAGGAGAAATTTGGGACATTGGTTTCCATCAACATAGATGAACTAACAAGACAATGAGTATGCAGCCCTCCTGGTTCTCAGCCTCATCTCACTCAGATCCCAAGTCCCCCAAAGGGGGAAGGGAGGCCCTACCAACATTTGCCCTTTAGTTCAGTCCATGGCCCTTGGTCAGAATTTAGCCCACATGGTTCTGGTCTGACTTTTCTCATGAGTTCATCCTGAAGAAAGAAAAGCATGTTAATCTACATTTAGTAAACTCTCCTCTTTAATCAGTGTGGCTGTCTTATTACATAGTTTAGTTTGAATTTTGCTGATCTGTCTGCCACTCCTCCTACTATCACACTGTAAAAAAATGAAAACATTCTTAAGTGGATATAAATTACTATTAATAACTTTACTTACTGTGAGGTGATTTTATACATTTTTCACTTTGCTAATTCTTATTTTAGAAGCTTAATTTTATAAGTTCATCTTACATATTTTTACCACTAAACTCTTCGTACTGAAAGTTAAACTTATGGCTTGCCAAAAGGAATATGATCAGAAACTGGTGCTCAATGCCAAAAGTAAGCAGCAGCCTTATGAAATTGTACCCTTAGATCCTGGCTTTCCATCTTTTCAACCTTGACCTCTGGCTATTAAAATATGTGTAATGTGGTAGTACCTCACCCTCTGACATATATATGGTGGAGTGCAAACCCCAAGTTCCCAATTAATATAGAAAGAGAGACAGAGGAAGAGTGAAAGAAACAGAAATTAGAGCCATCCTTCATGTCAAATGCTTCTGTAACTATCGATTGTGTGGCTTTACTAAAAAGATCTAGCACATTGAATCACGTATGCAGGAAGTTTGTCCCTTAGATGGCAGGCTACATAGCATGGGTAATGCTTATTAATCCAGTCTCTTGCTAAGACTTGACCATTTCACAATGTAGTGGTCATAATGCAAATACTCAGAATAAGTCCCCATTTCCCCAAAGCTGGGTATTCTTAGCTCTGCAGGATTATTTTGAATTTCAGGTCCTCCTCCTAGCATTTCTTCCACCAGCCCTTGCTTATCTTCAGTTTGTCTTTCCATATCAAACTTACAAATTAAACCAACCTCACTGATAGGCGCACGGTACTAGAGAAGACAAGCACTAATTATATGCTTGCCTTCTACTTCCTGGCTCAAAATGCCAAGGTCCTATATCTGCTGCAGAATCCTATCTATTTGTCTCAATAGCACCTTTTTTCACACAAACACAGCAATACCATGAAAAGGCTCCCAGTGGTCAGGATGGGTCTCTGTCTCTGTACTGTGGCCAGAGGGATGCAAGGCTTGGTGGGCAAGTCTAGGTCATGTGTACAGATCTAGAGAAACCCAAACGCACAGAGGAAAACAGTTGGTATGTTATTTGCAGAAGGGGAAGTAGGCAAGAGGCCAGCAAATGCAGATTTTATCTACTTTATCTCCCAAACAACGTCATTATCCCAAGATGTAATTAAAATTATATATGATTTATTATATCTCTTGAAACAATGTATTTATTTATCTTTAACAGGTCATATAAATAAATACAAAAATGATAAATAACTCAGTAAAAAAATGGACAAAGTATATAAACATGCAATTTAGAGTGAAAAAGCATAAACACCCACCAAATAAAAAAAAAGCAGTTTGGCCTTACTCATAATAAAATCAAGGGGAAGCCGGGATGGCTCAGTGGGTTAAGCACTCACTTTGCAGCCCCAGGGACCGAGGATCGAATGCCGGCCCTGGCCCATGTGGACCCATATGCTGAACTGGGGAGTAACCCCCAGTTCGGTTCTCACTGGGGCGAGACCCCGGCCCAGTTCCTGCCCTGTGCAGCCCCGCCCACCTATGGAATGAAACTATGTGGATAAACCAATGATGTGCAACTATGGAGACTGTTCTGGGCCCTCCCCCTTCTCTCTTTCTCTGTATCTCTCTCTCTCTCTCTCTCTCTCTATCTCTCTCTCTCTCTCTCTCTCTCTCTCTCTCTGTCAAAAACAATATAAATAAATCTAAAAAAACAAAAAATAAATTAAATTAAATAAAAGGAGAAAGAGGCAATGTTCTTGACTCACTGAAGACATAAATCACAAGATGCTGTTTTTCAATCTTGGAAATGCTTATAGTTGGAGGATACCCATTAAAGGCCAGGGTGCAGGGGTAGCCTTTAGTAGAAGTGTTAAATTGGTATAAATTGGTAAGGAAGTCTCTACTAAATAATTAGCAAAACTAAAATGCACAACTCAGCAACCCTACTGCTAGGAATTTACCTTATTGATGTACTTGAATAACTGTCCAAGATATATGCACAGGGATAGTTCCTGAAACCTGAGTAAGTTGCAAACAAACTAATACTGAAAACAACCCAATGAGCATCAATAGATAAAGGATAAGTAAACTACAATAAATCTGTATGCAGAATACTAGGAATTATAGAAGAATATGCAGTACCTCGTATGTGACTGACTTTTTACATTTTAATGCTCCTTTTACGTTCCTTGCCCTCAACTGAATCTATACAATTGAGGTGATAATAACTTCTGCCTTCCCCAGGATGCAGAAAATCAAATGGAGAGAATTAAATACATAGCATCTTTCAACCATTGTACACACACCTCAAATGTCAGGCATTGTTAGTATGTAATCAGCCACCCCAAGGCCTGGGGGCTGACACAGTGACTAATCGAGCACGTCTGACCGGGAAGAGGGGCTTCTGCTTGGAGAACGAGACTGTAGTGGCCCTCGCCTGGGGACCACAGTGGGCTTCAGCTCCTTACTAGGTCTCTTTTTCTTTTTTAAGATTTATTTTTATTGTTTTTCACAGAAAGAGACAGACAGACAGACACAGAGAGAAGGGGAAGGGCCCAGAGCAATCTCCACAGCTGCACGTCATCAGTTTTCCACATAGTTTCCCTCCACAGGTGGGCATGGAGCAGCGCAGGGCAGGTACCAGGCAGGGGCCGACTACATGCAAAGCTCACCCCGCTGAGAACTGAACTGCAGGCACACCCCAGTTCAGCATATGGGTCCCCACAAGCCGGAGCCCGGATCCCTGGACCCCAGAGCTGCAAGAGGAGCACTCAACCCGCAGGGTCATCCCGGCATCCTTCCTTACTGGGTCTTGACCCCAGACTATGAGCCAATAGTCTTATCCCATCTTCGAAGCACATAAAACCCAAGATTAACTATTTTCCCTAAGGTCACACAGAAGTCACCAATGACATTGGCATTGAAACAGAAGTCTCTTAGTTCCCAGCCACAGCAGCCCCCCGGACAAAACTCTTGTGGAATAAATGACACATCAACACAAGGGCACCTCACAGTTCCATGGAGGAGAGTCCCCAAGAGCAAAATGTTTTCTTTTCAATGGAAAAATCTTAGACCTAACAAAAGACTGAAATCTTTTCCAGCCTGCAAATGATGTCCTCCAGAGTCTCTCAGGAAGGTCTCCTAAATATGCTACATAGTGCATCTAGACTCTAGCAAATTATCTGAAAGACTGGTAAAGAATGCCCAGTGCTGCTAGCCGGCCTGCAAAGGAGTCAGGACGTGTGTGTGAGAAGGTTTCTCCCTGAAAGCGTCCATTTGCTTGGTGACTGTAAATGATCAACACACTTGCGCAGAGTTCTCGCTGAACTGAAATGAATCTGAGGGTAAAGCCTAGAGAGGTCTGGTCTAGGTTAGCAGGTCTTCCTAAGGGTCACTAACCTCAGATCCCCAAATAATGTGACCGCTTTACAAATCATTCCAATCATCGTTTCTATGAGAAGCAACACCAAGGAGTCTAGCCCAAATCTAGCTTGGAAAATCTGCATCAAGCAGAGATAATGCTGGCTGCGAACAACAGACGTCTGCAGGGCTATCTTTGGCAGATAGATATACAGGAGAAGCAGAGAGGGAAGAAACTGTTGTACACCTGTGTGGTTACTCGGTGTGAAGAGTGGGCAGGGAGCCTCCATCCCCTTCCCGTCCCTAACCCCAGCCTTCTGGAAAAAAAAACGGAGAGAGAATTCTGAAGCTCCTCGCCTCCAGTGTAAAGAGCACGGCTCAGGCTACATGGGCTGAGAGTGACGGTGAAGGCTCTGGGTTTCCAGATGGAGTTCATATGTGGCTGGGCACCCTGCCCTGCTCTCACCCAGGACTGTTTTTGCAAAAGGAAAACACCAGCCTCACTCCAAAAGCACAGAAAGTCTGTGGATTTTTCCCAAGGTGGCGGAGAGAGAGAGGAGGTGGTGACCTCAGACTTAGTTCTTTAAACATCTATTTCTTCCCCCCAAATTTCCACTTCCCACAGCAGTGGCTACAACGCTTTCCCTAAAGAGAGGTCTGCAGCCAAGCTCTCCTTCACCCACCTGGGCTCTTGCCCAGCTTCTCGTCTTGCTTTGATTCTCCCCAGTGTGTACATTCCCACTCCCTTGCCTCGCAGGACTTTCCCACAGCTCTGGGATCCTATGAACCAGCCGGGGAAGAGGGCAGGCAAGCCCCAGGCCAGAGGGGCAGGGAACCGAGATCCAAATCCCTGAGCAGGGCAGAACCTCATGAACAGGAAGGGCCTGAAGCTGACGCAGGGCTCCCCTGTTAACCCATCAGGATGGAAGTCCACCCACAGAGCTAGCCCCATGCCTCCTGCCCCGCTCCCCATGTGCCTAGAATAGAAATTGCTACAGTTTAATGAAATCAATCAGTAATCGCATAAACCAAATTCGGTGATGTGAGTATAGGGTGCTAGGGGCAGAACCTAGCACTCAGTGAGGACTAGACCGGTACTTGCTATTAGAACTACCCTCCTCCGTGTCTGTATCAAAGTCGACTGTAGCTGAGGAAGGGAACGCTGAAAAGCATTAGAAGGCTGCAGTGCTTGTCCTCACACTGTGGCCGAGGACCCATTGCGTCTTTAATTTCCCGTTCATCCTGGTCCTGCTGCGTGTGTCCAGAATTCCAGAATGCCGGGCATGCCACACGCAACTCACCATGTGAGTGTGACCAGTGGACGAGTTAAACCCCATTTAATGAGATGAGCTCACCATTCAGGAATTCATCACATTTGGAGGTCACAGCGTTGTCATGCCATTAAAAATGTTTCTAAATGCTTGTTATAGATTTCTGCCATGGACCAGTAACAAGAGTTCTCAGGCCACACTGTGGAGCAGTGGTGGCAAATGACAAGAGCACTGTCCCTTCAGGCCGGATTACCTTGAGTTCCAGCAACCTTTGAAAACGTACTTAACCTTAGAGACAACTAATGCACCTCCACTTATTTCCTCAGGGACCCAGAGGGGTCCTTACCAACAAAATTCCATGAGCCTGTCTCCCTCCCAGGCCTTCAGCTCAACAATCCGTGAAGTGTCAAAGGCCCCATGGGCCTCATGCCTCTTCCCTCTACCTCCCAAAACCAGTATGTAAAGACAGCCCACTATCACTAGCAAGCCATTTAATAAACCAAGCCCTGCTTACCATCAGGGACATGGTAGGGGAAGGGAAAGAGAGAGTATCAATAGGAAAGGGATTCAAAATGTAAAATCGTAGTAAAGGAAGAATAATGCTTAATAAAAAACAGAAACACCAGACAATTGCGAGTACTGGTAAGAATGAGGAGAAATCGGAATGCTCATGCATTGCTGGTGAGAATGTAAATGGTGTAGCTCTTTGGAAAACAGTCTGGCATTTCCTCTAAATGTTAGGCACACAGTTCCCATGTGACCTAGAAATTCTATTTTTAAGGGTCTACCCAAGAAAAAGGAAAACGTATGTCCACATACACCAAAACTACACAGAGGTGTCTAAGGCAGCATTATTCATAATGGCCAAAGAATATAAATAACTGGAGTGTCCATTCACTGACAGTGGGAAAATAAAATGTGCTATGACCATACAATGGAATGTTACTCAGCCATAAAAAGAAATGGGGTACTGATACAGAATGGATGAAACTGGAAAATGTGCTAAGGAAAACAGGCAGTCACGGAAGACCACATGTGATATGATCTCATTCATGTGAAATGTCCAGAACAGGCAAATCTGTAGAGATGGAACGTAGATGAGTGGTTGTGGGGGGAGTGGGGTAAAGAGGAACAAGGAGCAACTACTAATGGGAATGGGTTGTTGTTGCTGTTGTTTGAGGGTCAAAAATGATTTAAAATTAGGTTGTGACGATAGTTGCATAAACCTGTGCATATAGTAAGAAAACACTGAATTGTACACTTTAAATGAATTAATTGTATGTTTGTTAATTATATTTCAAGGAAGCTTTTAAGTTACTAAAACTGTAGCATTTAAAAGGGAAAGAAAATTAATGAGAGTTCATTCTTCACTTAGGGGACAGGTTTGGAAAAATGGTGGAGATACTTGAGAAGAATCACACCGTGTGGGGATAATCTTTATGTAAAACGTATATAAGTAAAATTTTAAAACTTCATAGATAAAACACTGGAATATAATAACTTCCCCTACAATGCGAAGAGTTTCCCTTTGTTTTTTGAACATAAAAAAAAAGTTGTTAATATTTATTTTATTGTTTTGTTTTGACAGAGAGAGAGAGAGGAAGAGAGAGAGAGAGAGAGAGAGAGAGAGAGAGAGAGAGAGAGAGAAGGGGGAGGGCCCAGTGCAGTCTCTACAGCTGCACGTCATCAGTTTTCAACATGGTTTTGTTTCACACAGGTGGGTGGGGGCCGCACAGGGAGGGAACCAGGCTGGGGACCTCCCGCATGGGAGGCACGCCCCCTCGAGCCAGGGGCCAAATCAGGGGGATGAGAACAGAACTGGGGGCCCCCTGCACAGGAAGCACACCCCAGTTCAGCATACGGGTCCACACAGGCCACGGCCGAGACTCAATCCTCAGACCCCAGGGCTGCAAAGCGAGCACTTAAACCACTGAACCACCCCAGCTGCCCCATAAAAAATGTTTGTCTCAAACCAACTCTTTTTGTGTGTGTGAAAACTTTTTGTATTTAGAATTAGCCAGCTGGACTCCATTCAGATGATCCCAATTTTGTTGGCAACATCCAAAGCATCATAGTCAGGAGCCAGTCGAACATGTGCGTCCTCCTCTCCATCAAGCCTGGTCAGGGGGTTGACCTTGGCCACGTCCGTGTCGTAGAACGTCTTCACAGCCTGTTTGATCTGGTGCTTGTTGGCCTTGACATGCACAACGAACACAAGTGAACTGCGGTCTCCTAGCTTCTTCATGGCTGACAGTCAGGGGACCTTGATGGGGGGTGGTCAAGCTCGTGTCTCCTGGGTGCACTCTTCCCAGGCTACCTGGGCTGCCTTCCAAGCGGCAGTGTCTTGGGCCTTTGGAGGGTGGTTGACCTGCAGATCTCTTTCTTGTGGCTGTGGATGTCTTGCAAGCACTGTCAAAGCCCTTGCTTAGGCTCTGGCCTTGGGCGGGGCAGGGGCTTCCTTCTTCACTTTTGGCACCACCTCTGTGAAAAGCAAACCAACTCTTCTTTATTTAAAATATTTCCTTTATTTTTTTCTCATTTTATAATAGAAGCGCATGATCCCAAAACACATAGGGAAGTGCTCTATACATGACCCTAATCTATCCATAACACACGTCCACCTGTGTTGACATGAACATCTAGTTCTTGAGAGAGTTGACGACACATCGTTTTTAGCAAACAGGGACTGTTCCCTTCCCTTCCAGAGGTTGTGAATGAGTACAGAACACAGGGGCTGGGCACTGAGGGGGTTTACAGGGAGAAAAGCCTGCAGGATGTTGCAAAGACCCCCGTATTGGCACCAGGGCAGGGCTGCCCATTTACACCTTCCAGAGACAGCTTGTGCTGACAGTTGGGTTTATACTTTCAGGTCCCCTGAATCTGCCAAGGGAGAGGCTGGGAGGGAGCGTCCATGTGGGACTCATTCGGGGGTGGCGTTGAGAGGTTCTGCTGGAGTCCCTGTGCCTGTTTGCTTGTTCACGGCACCTCTCCCAAAGCTCACTGCTCTCATCGTCTGTGAATACAGCGTCCTCAAACAAATGACAAATTTCAGGTCCACATAACTGCTTCGCTATTTACAGAGCATTTGCAATGTAAACACGATGAGCTCAAGAGTATTCTTGTGTAAAGTGCTGACAAATATTTGTTCTGCTGAGCAGAGGCCGGCCAAGAAGCCTGGGTGAGGCCACCGGCCTGCAGCTCAGTGCTCCTCACACTTTGGCAGCTGCGGCCGCTGACCTCCTCACTCGGAGGAATTAAGAAAACACTTAGTCACAAATGGCTATTTAAACAGCTCCATTTCTTTGGCTCCCCTCGGAGTCCGTGTTTCTAAAGCAGAACTCGGTTTAGAAAGAGATGGTGCTTGCCTTCACGTGCCCGCGGGTCAGAGCAGCCGACACCTGAGCTTTTCTCCAGGTGGTGGTGAGCACTGTCGGCTGAGTCCTCCGGACCCTCTCCAGAACCCATCGTGGGGGACAGGTGTCACTGAAAGCCGCAATGAAATCCCATGACGTGAGACGATGACAGTGGTCGTGTCCTGAACTACAGGCATCAGGGGGCAGCAAGAGGGCGAGAGGGAAAAGCTTCTCCACAAGAACCAGGCCAAAGTGTCACAGCCCTTCCCTGTGGTGGCCTCCCATTGCCCTAAAGACCATGACAAAGCTCGCTGTCCTCCCCCCGTTGCTGCTGCGTCCTGTTCATTTCTTTCTCTCTTGCTCTCTAGGTTCCAGCCACACACACCCCCCACCTGCTCCCAGAACCAGGTCCTGCTGTCGTCGGCCTGCACAGCCTTTCCCTCCCCTCTCAGCCTCGATGATGCCGCATCATCCTTCGGATCTCAGCTCAAGTGGATTCCTCAGGAAACACTTCCCGGATGTCCCGTCTTGTTCAAATCCCCCGAAGGACAGGCTCTCGGGTCTCCTGTGCCCCTCTTCCCAGCACTTGTCACTGCTGTCATTTTGCAGCTGTGTGCGCATTTGATTCTCTCTCTCCCTGGACAAAGTTGTCCGCCCACGAGGGCAAGAGCTGGAAGTATTTTTACTCCCCATTCTGCCTTCAACAGTGTTGGGGGAACAACAGGCATTTAATAAGTGGTGAACGAATGAGTGAACGCAGCGAGGACTCAGTTCAGCACTGTCCCCTCCCAGGTATGCTTTCTTAACTGAAAGTTGGCTGGAAAAAGAAAAGCCCAGTCAGATAACAAGTTATGGAAAGAGTACTAGACGAAGGGATGGCCAAGTACAGAGTGCGCGTCTGAGGAACAACACGGCAGCTGGCGGGGGACCAAGGGGCTGTGGTCCGAGGCCCTGGAGTCGCGTCAGCTCCACTACGTACCAGCTGTGTGACCTTACCCTCTCAAAGCCTCGTCAGAAAATGAAGAGAACACCAACTTAACAGCATTGTTATGAAAATTCAATGCAATGATCCATGAAAGTACTCAGTCTGTCACATGGTAAGAATACAACAAATGTCTCAAAGAATCTGAGACCTACAAAATATGTAGACCTTTGTCTAAAAGAGATTCTCTCCCTCTCTTTCTCTTTCTCTAGGCCTCATCACCTCCCAACCTACCTAAGTATATTTGTAAATACACTGGTTGTGACCCTGCAATTACTGCCATCCCCACTCTACCACATCCCCCAACGTGCATACACACACACACACACACACACATACACACACACACCATGGTGATGCAAGCCCTATACATTCCAGGTTTCTGTCCTGTTTAGGTGGTCACTGCTTTATTAAAATGAATCTGAAAGACATAAAGAAACACACTAAATCCTCATTTAATTTTGCAGAGGTGTTTTTAACTTTTATCTTCAAAACTCTAGGATTTCCAAGTTTCTCTGTACATACAGTTGAGAAAGAAGGCAACGTAACAGAGAAAACATCAATAAGAGAAACAGTTTATTTGGCAATGGTGCAGAAATATGCTGCCCAAGGCTACTACTTGCACAAAAATACATTAAAAAGACAACCCAGAGAAGCCTTCAACGACTAGGTAAAAGGGTATAATTGTCTTAGTTTTTCAGGTTTGTAATTATTCAGAAAAGATTTCTTTTATTTGAATATGATAGACATCCAGCCCACGCATGTTTTAAGGGCAGTCTAGAAACACTCCTGTCAATTCTAAAAACAGACTGTCAATATTTCATATCAGTTTCTTAATGTAAATGGTGGCAGCAGAAACCCAGTTTAAGCTCATGGATTTTCCTATTCACTGCTCTTAGAGCCCCTAAACATATGTATCTCTGGAAAACTATCATGTGTTTTCAACTTCCTGAAGAATTCTTGTAAAATATAACTGAACCACATTACCCTTTGTCCTGAGCTTTTATTCCACTAATGGACAAATTGGGAGGAGGCTGAGAACAAATGTGCTATTAATTACCCAGATGGCTTTTTAATAGAACCTTGGATTATTCTTCAGCCACTAAACATTGTCCAGAAATTTCTTAATAACACTGGTGTGCAAGGCATTCCTTCCAGGAGAATAAAGATCTCATTGACGGGCAGTCTCGGTTATGTCAGGTTAGTTTAGGAGGCGGCAGACAAAGAGTGGGTATTGTATAGACCAGAGAGAATGACATGCCATATCCGAGCTGCCCGGTCTCCCCAGCAATGACAGATTTTCTAATTCACTGCAGATTCTCACAAAACTGGGTGGTCAGCTCTGCAGAGAACCAACAGTGGCTCTATTGATTCTGGGTGGGAGCAACATAATTCTGAACTAACCTGAATTGATTCAATACAACAGAGAGCCTTGGTATCGGATTAAAATTAGGATTAATACATTAAATGTTAGGTCAGAATGTTAAGTCCCAGTGCTGAAAGACCTACCTGAAGTGACTCAAAGCTAATGCAGGCAGGTATTGCAGCCAGACGATCGTGGGTACCTTTAGACTCTGGAAATAGATCACTCAAAATTCACTGGCACAGATGGAGCCTTTTACAATACTATATGTTGTGTTATGGTTTTTGCTGCTTAGATGATAAAGTCATATGTGCCTCTTTTCTTAGGATCATCGTGTGTGTGTGTGTGTGTGTGTGTGTGTGTGTGTGTGTGTGTGTGTGTGTGTGTAGGAGAGAGAGAAAGAGAGAGAGGGAAAGGGAGAGAGAGGCTTTCATCTGACACAGTAATGGCTGAGAGACAGCCTGGCTCATTATTTGTTCCCGCTTTTGTAAAATTATCTTGCCAGGGGCAAAGTCTGCTGCTTCAAGCTTTCCAAGTAGACAGCAATTAACTTTCACTACGCTCTTTAGCAGACACATGTTCCTACTAAAACATGAAGGATGCAAACTACCATTTTGAATGTGTTTTCCCAACAACTAGATAAATGTATTTATATTTGGGAAAAGAAGAAGAGAACTAAATACCTTATAGTTTTCCTAGAGTAATTATTTTAACATAAAAATTTGAAACCCGCTTGAATTTCAAAAACCATTATTTAAAAAAAATCCCAACAGCTCTGTCTACAGAAAAGAATATGAGCATTTGTTGCAAAATAGTCCTGGTACAACCAAGTAAAATAGTTCATAAATGAGCTGAGGTAAAAATAAAATATTTGGAAGCAATAAAACTAAATGTGACATTTTGTTGGAGAATTATTTTCTTAAATATTTGACACCACTTGGCTATTTTCCTCTTATGGCATACTTGGTCTTACCCAAAGGAATGAAGAGATAAAGGATTAAAAACAGCCTTTAGCAATTATCCAACACATTAAAGGGTACTTTTTTTTTTTTTTTTTTTAAATGAAATGTGGGAAGCCGGGATGGCTCAGTGGGTTAAGCACTCACTTTGCAATGCTGGGGACCTAGGATCGAATCTCGGTCCCGGCCTATGCGGACCCATGTGCTGAACTGGGGAGTGCCCCCAGTTCAGTTCTCTCTCTGTCTCTGTATCTCTCTCTCTCTCTCTCTCTCTCTCTCTGTCAAAAACAATTAAAAAAAATGAGATGCTTGTACTTAAATCTTGATAGTTTATAAAATACACCTCCTCTAGATCTTCCTTTCTTTTGACCTTTCTCTATTCTCCATGTCATATGATCACCCTAAAGTGTAATTAATAAGAAATTTTTAATAAATTTCAGAAGAATGTTGTCAGTATCTTTTTGTGTACTGTAATTTAGTCACATTGTCCTTTAAAAAAAATCACTAGTAGCAATCATAATGATAGGTACACTTTGCCTTCATCTAGGCAGGATATATTTTCATATCTTCAGATGGACCAAATCATAAGTAAGTTCTGATCTATAGTTTCAGTTTGGAATTTAACCTGCCAGAGACTCTTTTGCCAAGTCTTAGTAACCGAAATACAATTTCCATTTCCATTTTCCATTTTGATCCAAGTTTGTTTTCCCAATGCTGCCTTGTGTACTAGGGATCTAGTACCCGCACACTGACCCCTGGTGGTGGAAACTAGACCCCCTCAAAGCCTCGTGAGCTTCAAATTACACCCCTCTTTTAGCTGAAAAGTTCCCTTCCTGAACTACTCCATCTTAAAACTCATTTGTTCTCAGAGTCTTGATAATTCACTTAGCTAACTTAAAATAAGTTGTAAATGTGAATTTCCATCTCTTCCCAGCGTTGCAATGTTTTATGTCAAAGTAGTGTCTCATACCCAGCTGGCCAGAGGACAAACTCTTGAGCAGGGGACCCACACGGACAAATCATATCACAGATATCTTCTATTCAGCATACTCTACAGCTAGTCAGAACCAGCGACACTTCCTAGAATCATATAAGAAGCACAGGGGCTTTACAATCAGTCCTCAGTTCAGTCCTTATGCCTTGGTTTACCAGATGTGTGGTCTTGGACAAGCTACTGAACCTCCCTGCATTCTCAGTTTACCTATTTGTAAAATAAAGACAGTGAAATTTTACTCTGAAGGATTGTTGTAGGGAAAATGCATTCAAAGTGCCTAATACTGAGTGTCTTACACTGAGAAATATTAAGTTCTCAAATAAATGTTTGACATTATTATTTCCAATGGAAAGATGAGGTCATCTTATACCTATTTATAATGATCATATTTTTTGTCTCAAAAACTATGTATTCAGGACATAAAAAGTTTCAGTGATATTGCAGGACAAAAGGACAAAAATATTCGAGGCCAAGATTGTTCGCCCCCCTCAACACCTGGGTCCTATAGGCAATATATGTGTAGCGTCTGCTACACACTTGGAAAAATGCTACTTGGAGTTAGAGGGTCTCTTAGGCAGGCTAGTAGGCTCGAACACAAAATATAAAACAGCACGCATGTTTTTCAGTTATAGTAGTTGCTGGGTGTAACTTCCAAAAGAATGCTAGTTAACACCAAATCAGATTTCCAAATAAGCCCGGAGAACAGGCAACTTTGACAAATAAAGAAGTGTTCAGAGATGTTTGTTTACACAGACATCTTCTAACACTGTAAATAAGGGAATCAGAATGCACACTGTTTTGCAGCAATCATAAAAGCTAGGATGGCGTTAGGTAGTGTCTAGACACCTTTGATCAAAAAACAGGGATTAGTGGTTGCTGAATTTACTAACACATTTTTTTCTTTTCTCCAGTTCTTTCTATGCTCAGCCTTCACTTGTAGGATTTAGTTACAGCATCTTGCACTGCTTAGTCAGGAGACGAGTGCCATTTGGGAGCCGCCATGATCCCTTTTCTCAAAATTAAATTTTAAAGCCCGAAGTGTCAAGTTTCATTTCTCATTTAATGTAATTCTATGAGATTTTACTCTGCATTATAAGGCCAAGTCATGACCCACTGATCATCACGTTTTCAGGCTTTAAGCACACACTGACTCATGCCCAAGGCCTGGCTACTGATTGTTTCCCATGCCCTATCTACTGCATACCTCTATCTATTAATACTCAAAACACAGAAAAATACATGCTAAGATTCATAATGAGCATAGAGGTTAGGTGGAGAGATCCAATATATATAAATTAACAATGATAAAGTATGATAGTATAAATTATACCAAAGCATCACTGTAACACTTTTTAATCAAGTATTCCTTAAGAACATGATCTGTACCCAAGGCCATGCTTGCTGGCAGGTGTAGGGTGTAGGCTCTTACTTCATTGTTTGTCTTACCTAATTTTGCAGTCTCTACAGGTCGGGATTTAATAAGAGCATCCGTCATAGGTGGCCCTGCACTTGCTTTTTTCTGCAGCATCAGAGAACCTCTTTCATTACAAGACAGGCTCAACTGTAAGACTACCTGAGAACACGGACCTCGGAGGCAAGTTCACAGAGAGGAGGGTTGCTGTGGATGTGTTTGCATGCCAAAGGGGATGGGAGGCAAAGGGGCCACCTCATCCCTGTCTTCTGAAGCTCGAGGTAAGTGAACATTCTCGAGTTGTGTCTTCTGTCCTCAAGCTCTTCCTTACTTGCCACAGCTGACTGGTCACCCCGTTAGAGAGGTGACTGCTAGGCTGAAAGAAAGGAAATTCTTCATTCAACTTGAGCTGCTCTAGGATGTAAACTGAGCCTCATGGGGGAACAGCGACCCTACAAAAGGTGAGGAATGGTATTCACAGAGATGATCCATAGCTGTGGTGAATTTTCCCTGCCTGGCGTAAGAACTGGAAACTCAGACAAGACCGCCATATTCATTTATTGTTCGTTCTGGGTAGTTTTTTTCTCTCAACTTTATATCCTTAACATTCTTTTTTAAATGCTGTTTGTGTGTTTGTTTGTTTGTTTGTTTGTTTGTTCAACATTGACTTCCCCTGTGTTTGGCAAAATTCTTGGTTCTTTGCTACAACCCCAGTTATTTATCTCTTAGGCTAGGAGATGATATTTTACACTGCGAACGGGATATCACTTACTTATCAGCATGGATTTATTCTCTTTATAACACTTCTGTTACAACTCCTTCCTCAGATGAAAATCTGGTTTGGGTGCAGTTCTCTAAGATGAAATAGAACTATCTGTGGGAAATAATTCTCTTGTTCTCAGAGGAATACAAGTTTGCCTGATATATACATGGAAGATGAACTTGAACATTCTTCACAAGACAAGATTCATAGAAACATGTTTGTTTTGTAAATTACTTGAAGTCTGGATAACTATAAAATATTTGTATTTATTCTTTTCAGAAAATACTCAAATGTATAAGCCTAAATTCTTAATAAAAGGCCTGATGTGGGAAGCCAGGATGGTTCAGCAATTTAAGCGCTCACTTTGCAGCCCTGGGGACCAAGGATCGAATCCCAGCCCTGGCCCATGTGGACCCATGTGCTGAACTGGGGTGCATCTCCCATGAGGGAGGCCCCCAGCTCAGTTCCCACCCTGTGTGACCCCCACCCACCTATGTGAAATAAAACCAAGTCAAAAACTGATGACGTACAACTCTGGAGACTGTTCTGGGCCCTCCCACTTCTCTCTGTCTTTCTCTGTCTCTGTCTCTCTCTGTCTCTGTCAAGAACAATAAAATAAATCTTTAAAAAAAAGGACTGATGTGTGCTACTTAATAAGAAATTTAACTATGAATTTACTAAAACTGCTTTTTCTATTATAGCAAAAGTAAAAATCTGAAGGTATGATTCACTACCATAACAAAATTATCAGGTTTTAAAATTATACTTTAATTTAAAATGTCATTTCCATAGTTCCCAATCTCTGAAAATTTCCCTAACTGTTTTATCTGGAAATATGGTACCCAAATCTCTAAGCTCCCAGCCCAGGTTTTTAACAATGGAGCTTTGCTTCAAATTTCTTTCCCCAAGGTCTGTTAATCATATGGAAGAGAGAAGAAGAAAGCAGATTTCAGTAAAGAAAAACCTATTACCTTTCATTGCCATTTAAAAGAAAAACTCTGTTGGCAGTTGGCAATGGTGTTTAAACTTATATGAGTTTGGTGTTACTCTGTACGTAGCCAAATATTTACTTTTAAAAAAAATGGCTTCAAAAAAATACTTGTCCCCATTTTCCCTTAATTTTTGATCAAAATGTATTTTCAAGAAAAATGAAATCCATATGTTCCAGTTTATTCCTCTTAATTCTTCAACTTGTTATGGAAGATCATCTGACAGCTAAAAAGCCTTAATCCATTTCCAGATTTTGTCATTTAATTATTAAATTGTATTTGCCTATTCAAGTCCTCTGCCCATTTTTAAATCAGGTTGTTTGATCTTTTTATATTAAGTTGTGTAAGTTCTTTATATTTTTTTTAAATATCAACCCCTTATCAGATGTATGATTTGCGAATATCTCCTCCCATTGAGTAAATTGCCTTTTCATTTTGCTGATGGTTTTCTTCACTGTGCAAAAACTTTGTAGTTTGATGCAATCCCGTTTGTTTACTTTTGTCTTTGTTGCCCTTGCTTGAGCAGACTGATCTGAAAAAAGTATTGCTAAGACTCATGTCAAAGAGCTTATTGCCTAAGTTTCCTTCTAAAAGTTTTATGGTTTCAGGTCTTATATTTAAGTCTTTAATCCATTTAGAATCTATTTTTTGTATACGGTATAAGAAGGTGGTCCTGTTTCATTCTACTGAATGTACCTGTCCAGTTTTCCCAACACCATTTATTGAACGGGTCTTTTTCCTGTGTATTCTTGCCTCCTTTGTCATAGGTTAGTTGACCCACAGGCATGGGTTTATTTCTGGGCTTTCTCTTCTACTCCATTAATCTGTATCTTTTTTCATTCCAGTGCCATACTGTTTTGATTACTATAGCTGTGTAACATAGTTTGAAGTCAAGGAACATGATACCTCCAATTTGTTCTTCTTTCGCAATATTACTTTGCTATTCAGGGTCTTTTGTGATTCCATACAAATTTAGGATTGTTTGTTCCAGTCCTGTGAAAAATGCCGTTGGGATTTTGGTGGGGATTGCATTGAACCTGTAGATTGCTTTTGGTAATGTGGACATTTTAACAATATTAATTCTTACAATCCATGAGCATGGTATACTTTTTCATTTATTTGTGTCGTCTTCAACTTCTTTCAATAGACTTTTTAACTCTATCAGTAAGTAATGATTGGAAATTTTATCCCAGTACCAAAAACAGCCTTCCCTTCTTTTAAGTATTAATTTGGCCACAATAAATACAAATTTCATACATTTGCTAGACAATATTATAAATTCCCATGTGGTATATATAAATCATTTTTGAAATGTAAATCTCTCCAAGACTTTGAAATAATGCACAACTCTACTAAAAGTATGGGAAAGATTGGCAAAATGAAACTTCTCATTTAAAATGGGAATATAACAAAAAAAGTAGATAAGACTTATGACACTGGCCTCAGGGTGTGATACTAGAATGCTAACAACAGTTACCATCTACTAAGAGTTTATTATGTGCCAGGCACTGTGCTTTGTGAACTGTAGATATTATTTTAATTAATCCTCATGAAAACCCTAAGAGGTCACTAATACTTTTTGCAGATGTGAGAACTAGAGTTTA
>PVKE010030994.1:0-19309 GCA_004027555.1 Craseonycteris thonglongyai
TAAGATAATGTTGTATGTCAATTATACCTCATCACAAAATTTAAAAAGTCATGATCAGAACAAAACACAAAGACATACAACGTCAAGATGATGGAACTGAATAAAATAATAAAATGGGAAAGATGGGAACAACTATCAGGATTATTGGGTCCAACTCCACACCTGATTTATAGAGCCCAAATACTAAAAGCCCTCATAGATGATGGTCCAGCCCTTCTTAAACATGTCCAGTTCCAAACAGTCAATAGTACCTCGCTCACAGTAAAGTGCTCAGGAAACATTAGTTGAATGAATCTAATTCAAACACTTGCAATCTAACTTAAATAAAAGCAGAATATTACTTTAATGATGCAGGAGATAAAAATTTAGAAATCCACAAACTGAACAAACCATGTTTCTTTCCTGAGCACCTACCAGCAGCTGCAACTGAAGTGTGTTCGTTAAAAAATTAGACACATGAAATAGGGAACACGCTACAGTAAACGAGCATAAGTCATAGGATTTCAGATCACAAAGGGCCTTAAGGGTCATCAAAATCCGGATTTCATAAGGGGGAATCTGAGACTCAAGGAGGTTTAGAGGTTTGTCCAAAGTTTCAAGGCAACTTCCTAGGAACTAGAACCCCAGTCCAGTGTTCTTTCCACATATTATATTAATCATCTAAATTCTCCTCAAATGTGGCAATGGGAAAGAATACAATGGACTGTAAGCTGGAAGGCTTCAGAGAGGAAAAAAGTTTAATTTTCTGTTGCAAGATCACTGATGATGGAAATCACATTTTATTTTTATTTTTTGCTGTCACACTGTTCAGAGCACAGAGGAAACTCGAAACTCATGTTGGCCAACTTTTACGGAAGTAGCATCTAATCGTTAATTTCATTTAAAGTTGGAAGGAAGTTGCATATTGTAAGGAATGTGAGCAAGCCAGATTTAATGAGATCTCCTATGCCTACGTAGATGCCCACTGATGAATGCCAAGCCTGGCACTTCATACCTTGTCCCTCAGGGAACAGGGAGCTACCGTTAGAATAAAAAAAACCTAATCTGGTGTCTCCACCTCTCATTGCTCATTTTGCCACACAACTCTGTTTCCATTTTAAGGCAGACAGTCAAGGTAATTGAAAACATGTTAAAATAATAGGCACCTAAAGGACTTATTAGCAGTGACAGATGTATCTAGGATAGTACCTGCCTTCTCTTCCTTGTGGTGGGTAAACTACCACTATGAAATTTAATAAACACTTTAAAAAAATTTACAACAACAAAATTCTGTTTACATGGTTTCACATCCTTTTCTAATTTTAGGTAGTGAACAACAAACACATGGATGCTTTCATGTGGTGGTGATCAGACCATGCACAGCGTTCTTGCTCTGCTTCTCTTTCCACTGCACATTATTCACACACATTTCTATTTACGGATGTAGCTCCCCAAGTGACAAGTATATGATTATGTAATATCTGCCATACTGGTGTATTGGTTTAATTATCTCCTTTGGTGCATGGACTCGTTCTTTTTTTTACACAGTGCTCTGAACATCTTTGTAGCAACTACCTTTGCCCTCCTTTAAGAGTTCAGTGATAGCGTCCAAAGCAGAATTCTTAGCAAAGCATATGAAAAGTTTTATTGTTCCTGTAACATTCTGCCAGCCGGAGTCTCAGAAGGGCTGAACCAAAAATCAGAGCTCCCAGCAAAGAAAGCCTTCACCTGTTTCCTCACCGTCCCCACAGTAGGCTCTTGGCATCTTTTATTTTGCTAGTTTTTCAGTTGCTTTCAAGGTAGTTTAATTTCCATGTTTAATTGCTTGTAGTGTTGCACAATATATTTTGATACACTGCTACATATTCTTCCAGGCCCAGACTTTGTCTACATCTCTTTCAATGTAAACTGTGTACTCATCTTTGACCACTTTTCAAATCCAATCTGGACATTGAACTCAGGTAGATATGCCAAGCCGTTTTATAGGCAATTTTTATTGTGCTGTTTAGAAATTACAGAAGTAATTCCTATCTACTGTTATAGAAAATTCAAGCAACAAGAATGTATGTAAAGTAAAAGGGAAAAGTTGAGGGGGTAATAAAATAGTAAAAGGTGTTTTTCCCACTTCCTCTCCCCCCGCCTTGTATCAGTATCAGTGCACAAATATAATCATTTTTAATGCTTCTTATAATTAAAATCTATAATTCTAAATAATATATGAGGGCTGTCCAGAAAGTATCCAGCCATGTAACTGTTCTCGTTAATAATTGACAATGGCTGGATTTTTTCCGGACAGCCCTCGTATTCTATTTCTTGATTTATAATAAGAATTTAGACAGCACTTAGTGGATTCACACTATGAATGACAGGAATTTGGGTGACTTACACTGACTCCCTTTCACCTGTTTTGAATTTTTTGATGTTCTATTGGACATTGATGGCAAGATCACAAAGTCAAGTGCCCACAGCGTCTGGGCAGGACACACAAGTATAGAAAATGGGCGGGGATAAGAAATGTCACCGGGCCCTTCCTGTTCATCTTTTGCTCTCCCACTATTGACATGGACATGCCCAGGGGAAAGGGGTCATAACTGACAACAGATGCTTGCCCATGTGCAGGGCGATGTGCAGGAATGGGGGTACTACAGCAACCTGGCAGAGACATGCTCAGATGCAGAGGGTAGCACCCGCTGACCAACTGTGGCCACGTGGAAAGGTTGCCAGATCTTATGTTTTGAGAAAAGCCATTCCGAAATGAATTGTATATGTAAGCTTTTCATTTGTAAATCCTAGCTCAAATATCTTGAGAACAGCACTGGCCAGACACCAAAGGTCTGTGTACCAAGTATGGCTGATAGGCTGACCACTTTTGACCTCTGTCCTTATGGTTCTAAGTCCTATACTCAAACCTCTGTTATTTGATCCTTCTGTTTTAGATGGCATCTCCTCCACATGCACTCTGCAAGATGAGGACATTAGTGTCCTCACAGTACGCTCTTCCTGTCTTTCTCCACCTCTACCTAACCACTCATCAATCCCTCATTTTTGGCTTGCCAAAGCTTACACAGGTTACCTTCTATTCTGTGACTACAAACAAATAACAGCTGTCGATTTAAAAAATGATACAACAATTTTCTTGATAGCAATATTATATTGCATAAATATTTTCTTCAAATATCTTGTGGCCAGGAATTGACTGTTCACAATCTATGACTGAAGAACTCGTTTCCAGAGGCAGGGAGCTGGCGTGGGTCTTCCAACCCTGGGGTGCAGTCATGTCTCTCTGAGTGGGGGCCCAGCTATGAGCTCCGTGTACCTGAGTGGGACATATGCACTGGCAGGCTTCACTTAAGAGTGTCTGGACATGCAGCAACTGGACAGAGAGCACATCCGTACATTTCAATCGGCGACAACGTAAAAAGACTACCTTCTGAGATAATGATTCCACACTAGGCACTTCAGTTTTCTCTGTACAGATATTAAGGAAAGATCCTTTAATCACCCTGATTTCTGCCCTACAGCTCACTCCTGGTCCCCAAATCCTTTCATCTCAAATATGTGGCTCTCACTTCTGCTAAAGCCTCATCCCTTATTTTTTATGGGCAGGTAGTGCTGATAGATCCTTCAACGGGGTCCCAAGAAAATCTCTCCTCCACTAATGTCCCCTCTCTTGTTCTCTGTTCAGTTTGGCATTTTGAACCACAGTGACCACCAACTGCTGACTATTGTAGCTCCAACAACACTTGTCTTGTCACGTCCCATTCCGCTGCGTTTCCTTTGGCGGCTTCGGGACCTGCGTGGTACACAGGCAGCCCATTGCCAGCATCCCTGCCAGCACAATTTCTGGAACAGACAGAGATGGAAATTTTGGGAGCACATTCAAGCTTGCTGGGATACCAACATTACCATTCTCCAACAAATACGGAAGACAATGGCTCTTTCACCACAGGACTACCGGTACCTTTTTCTCTGAATGACTCTTATGCCTTTAGTAAATTCTCAAGAATTTCACGTCTTACTGTTTTTGTGACTGGAACAACCATTTTTAATATATCTTCTAGCTATGCCTCTGTTATATGGGAACTGAATTGAATATGAGTGGTCCCCATCAGCCCTGTCCAATAACACTTTCTGTGATGACAGAAATATTCAATAATCTGTGCTGGCAAACACAGGAGCTGTCAGCCACCTGTGGCTATGAGCACATAAAATACGGCTAGTGTGGCTAAGGAAGTGAATTCTCAGTTTTAACTAATCTTAACCTCAATTTAAATAGCCACAGGCAGCCAGGGACTAGTCTGCTAGATAATGCAGCTCTAGACCTTGAATAACTCATTCTCATTGAGGAAACAAAAGACAATAAACAGTAACTAATAAAAAGTAAAAATGAGTCATATATGTAAGTATTATAGGAATTCAGAGGAGGGAGCAATCGAGGGTTAGAAATCTCAGGATTAGATCTATGAGGTAGATCTATGTACTAATGTGAAAAAAAAGCAAAAATTTGTTAAATAAAAAGAGCAAGTTGCAGATCAGTATATGTATGTGGACCCACTTGTATATATTTTTATATGTATTACAGATCATAGGTAGATAGATATATGCTGTGTTTGCATAAAACATTCCTGGAAGGATACCCAGATAGTTGAGTAGAAGTAAGGGTCAAAAGGCAAGGAAGTTTTTCACATTGTTTGAATTTTTTGTTTTAAAAACAGTTTAACATTTATATCATTTTTTCTTCATAACAAAGTTATAGGCACAGAGATGATTAATGAATAATAGGTTTTTAAAAAGGCCAAAGCAGTCAACTCTTTCCTGTGGTTATTACTCATGAATGATCTTATGTGATTATTGGGAACATTCCACATCCTAGGATCATGGCTCTTCTGTTCTCTAATAAAATGGTTTAAAAAGAAAACATACTTAAGGAAAGTAGCCTGAAGGAGGCAGAATTTAAATCGGCACTTGAGGCTGAATAGGATGGGAGCTGGGGAAGGGCATTCTAAATTAAGGCATAGCTGGAGGGAAGGTGGGGTGCAGGGAGGCAGGCATGTGCGTGGGTAACAGTGAGGGCAGGGAGGGGGTGGGGGAAGGGAGATAAGCCCTGATGAGAAGCATGGGACAAAACCTGGTAGGCTTGACTGGCAAGAGGTCTGGAGTCTTAGATTCTACCACCTTGGCTCTTGGGGGAACCAAACATGTATTGAGCAACACCCATGTGGCAGGCAGTACGATAAATAAGAAGCAGTCACAGTTCAAGTCAGCAATGACACATGTGAAAGGGATGACATCACACAGTATGAGGACCACAAGATTTGGATCCAAATGTCCTGCCTCTGTCACTTACTGATGAAGCCTTGGCAAGTTTGTAATTACTATGAACCCCACCACTGTTTTTTGGTTGTTGTTTTTTTCTCTATAAAAACTAAGGATTCAGCTACCTTACCATGAGAACAGAATGACTAAGATTACATACCTGGCCCCAGTAGGGCATCCGCAAATACTAGTTCCCTCCCTAGTACACTCTGCCCTCATTCCTAACCCCAAATTGACAGGAAGATAAAATATTTTTCTTGTTTACCCTTTCTCCACAAAGGTGATATCAGAACAAAGTATTCCGTACTTGTGCGTGTGGGCAGGGTAAGCAGGGCCAGGGTTCTGCAACAATGCTGGAGAGCTAGGAGCTGATCGTAAAAGGCCTTTCCCTTTAAGCAGTGCTGACTAACTTCATCCAAGGTTCAAGGACACGAAGCAGAGGGCTGACACAGGCAGACGGGCATTTTAGGAAGACTAATTAAGTAACAGTAGGAAGGACAAACTGGAAGGACAGAAGTCAAGAAGCAGGAAACCACTTTTCAAATCACTCCAAGCCTTATCTTAATCTCCTCTAGCTTCCTATAATATAAAGTATTTATTGAACTATTTCAAGTATCCAATTATACTCTGTCATATCCTAGCGCTTTATGTGCACGCTTTTCTCCAGAACCACACTGTTAAGACTGCTGAGGACAGAAAGCAGACCAGACACTTCCTTCAAATTTCTCAAAATGGGTGAGTGCTTCTGAGTTAGAAGTGAACTGGGAAGAAGTTATTGGGAGGCAGGTACTACTTTGGCTGGCGTGGAAACTGAAGAATGATTCAGGCTTTCATGGGTCACATTTTCTCGTGTTCCTTCCCTCTCTATCCTTCACGACTTAGACATAAACATGCCTTGATGAGGCCAGGCTAGCCCTTGATCGCGAGGCCCACGTGAGTAAACACTGAGAACCCCAGCCTGGACTGAAACCTCATTTGAGCTATGCTTTTCAAGAGGCACTTAAGTATCAGCTCATTTGGTTCACCACACTGCCAGGGCCTATCACCATGTTTGCTTTTTCTGATAAGAACAAATTCCAAAGCAGAGAGGAAGAAATGCCCAGTAATTTCAGTATTTTTCCCACCATCTCACTCCTTTCCTACTTGACTGCAGTGGGGGAAGCAGCCCACCAATACTTTAGCAGCCCATGTGGGCAACCGGGCAGCTGGAGTTTCAGTCAGCCCCTGGCATTTGTGGGGGCCTGAGGTCCCCAGGCCCCTGGGCCCAGCGGTGCTCACCAGGCCGTGGCACACTACCACACACTTCTCTTCCCATCCTAGTTGCACACTGCATTGCAGAGGTTCTCTTAAACACGTGGGTGCACAACAGAGCCCCACATCTGTTTCAGCGACTTTTTCATCCCCCCCCCCAAGCAAACAGGTGCCCCCTGACCACCCTACTCAGGCCTAGCAACATCTTCTCGCGGAAAGAGGTCCACGGGCCTTAAAAGTGAGCTCAGAGCCATTTGGTATAGAATTTGGGGGTCCTGGGTGCCCAGAACATGGGGGGTTGGGCAGCTCTAGGGGGCACCTCCCTTGGGTAGTCAGGCACCCTGCTCCGAGGTGAGGGTACAGGCAGATGAAGGAGCAGGAGTTTCTAGAACATGGGCTCAGGTGGCCTGGGTCTAAAGGCAGTGCTGATGAGATACAGAGCCAGTTCTATGAGTTCCTGAAAATATAATCCCCTCAAGTGTAGACTGACAGAGCCAAGAAGGGAAGACAGTTTCAGCCTAATAAGTAGACCCTGATCAAACAGTAGTTGTTCTATAATGACATTAACTTACCACTTGAACCCACGTGGCTGACTTCCTCTCAGAAACCCTAGACCTTGTTGGTTCGAAACAGCTGGCCACAGACAAGAAGGGATGGATTCTTCTAGAACGCTTTCACTACAGGGCCATATTCAGCGCAGCGCAAGGAGCTCCCCTCACTGCTGGTAGATTTGGTGAGGGTCTGAAAGAGTTCTCTCTGTGCTAGGTCTTCTCCCCTATTTATCCTCATCATTTAAAGAGACACTGTCTCCACATGTCTCTTGTTCAGTGTTTATCAGTTAGGAATACTTTTTGTAAAACTTCCTGTGTGAATTACCACAGCCAAAGATTCCACCTGGGAAAGTCTTTAAGCCTTAGGATCTGTGTCTCTTAGCTGCTGGTCTTTAGCTTCCCTCTACTGCTGTGCCCCTCACCCATACCCACCCCAACCAATCCTTAGTGTTCTGGCTTGTTGCCTCGTGATTTTAATATGGCTGCCCAAGCACCAAGCATCACATCTGCATTCAGGGCAGGAAGCAAAGAAGGTATGGAATGAAATATGAGAGTAGCATGATGATCTTAAAAAAGAAAAAAAAAAATCAGAAAAGCAAGAACTTTTCCAGAAACTCCCCAGCAGACTTCAGCCAGAATGTGTCCCTGGGCCACCCTTGCGAAGGCCACCTCTGAGGGGGTCTGTAGAGTGGGAAAGGGCAAGGGCGAAGGGGCCTAGCAGTGGGTTATGTGCTGGCTGTCCAAAGTTATCTGTGGCAAACTGGAAAGACCCTATGGATGTGAGGGACTGAGACCCACAGAGCTGATCATCTCATAGTTTGGGCTCCTCAGAAAAAGACAAGAACCAAAGGGGTACCTGTGGCCCCACCTTAATGTCACCCAAGTCTTCTTGCTAGAAAGAGAGGCTTTATCGGACACATGGGTTCATTAAGTCCTTGACCTAAAAAGAACCATAAAAGGAAATGGGGGGGTGGGGCAGGCAACAGTTTTTACCTTTCTCAGGAATAAAAACAGAAAGCACAAGTTTGAACCAACTTCAATGACCAGCTTCAGGGGTGGTGGGAAAGAAACCTTCACAGTTTCTTGTATCTGTGATGTCCACGGTGTTTCTACAGTGATGGGAGGGTCCCTGAGACACTGCAGACAAAGCTGGGACAGCGTAGCACCCTCTACCCCAGGCTTCAGGGCTCAGGCTGATGGTGGCAACTTTAAAGAGGGGGCTGGGTGAGGGAGAGGAAGGCAGACAGCTCCCCAGGGCTGCTATAAGGGAGAGAAGTCCTGGGGGCTGCAATGAGCAGCAGTCTGGGCCTACAAAGTGGCCTGAAAGTTTAATTTTTACCGGTCACTCACTTGTAAGAGGGTCAGCAAGAGCCCCGTTACTGAAGAGCCGAGGCTCCGAGGCCGCTGTGAGACTGACCTGGGACTGCTGTGCTGCAGAATTAGCGGCTACAAAAGGAAGTGACCTGGGACCTGCAGGGAGGGCTCAGCTGCAGGCAGGGTCAAGTGGCCGCAGCAGTGAAGGTTAACATGCACTGGAGGGAGACACTGACTGGACTGGGTGGTGGCCCCTGTGGAGCTCAGCCCTTGAGAACCAGCAACTCCTGGTCACGGCCCATGTCACTTCAGGCTGACACTGCCTTCCTGTTTCCCTCTCTGAGGGCACCAGGTCAGGAACACTCCTGATCAACATTATCCCCGGTATCAAGACGGTCGCCTTCCTCATCCTGGAATCACTTGAAGTGGGTGTGCCCAGATGCAAGCGGTCCCTTGGTGTCCTATCCTTAGTGCACACTTGCAGCATGCTGGTGTACAGAGCACTTTCCAGGACAGCCTCTCTCTCTGCATTTCTTTCTGCAGTTTTGCAGGTGGAGCCAGACACTCCATCCACCATTTCTCTGGAACAGTCTTCCTTCTGTGTCCACCCTGCAACAGCACGCTGCCAAGGTGCTGTTCTGGGTTAACTCCAGGCAGGTGGGAAGTGGGAAAGGAGCTCTGAAGGTTGACTCTTTAGGAGCACATTCATTTATAATCTACATGTAATATACAGCGTCAACTATGTCATCAATACAAACAAAATTAAAATGTCACATAGGGAATGCTATACTTTAAGCATGATGCAGTCAAGATTATGAATGCATTAAATGCAAACTGTTCACTTTAAAATGGTTACATTTATGTGAATTTCACCTCATTAAAAAATACTGCATTACTGTACTTTTTAACTTTCTCAAGTGCTTTTACCACTTTCTTCTTCAACTCATTTTCTTTTCACATCCCTGTAGGCCAGAAATACAGAAACAACTAGTTGTTTCATCTCAGATAAGGAAACCTACGTCTTTATGACCTGCCAATGAGGGAAAATGAGCAACAAAGAACGCCAGGTCACTAACTCCTGGGCCAGTGCTCTTTCTTCAAAGTTCAAATCAAATCACTCAAAGGCCTGGCTCCTTGCTGACCTCCCAGGTCAGCATGGGAAGTAAGGGCATCACCATGCTATATGGAAGCAAAGTCATCTCTTCCTCTTCATGTCTGTGTGAATTGAAGGAGGAAATTCATCTTTCAGAGGCAGAGGGCAGGAGGGTTGGTATGGAGAAGAGATCAGTTTTGCTACATCATTTTTATAAAATTCATTAAAAAAAATTTTCTAAGTATAAATTCAGTGTTTTATGATATACTCACAAAGTTGTGCAACCATCCTGATCCCCAAAAGAAACCCTGTACAGATTAGCAGCAATTCAGTCTCCCTAGTCACTGGCAACCAATGATCCACCTTCAATTTCTATAGGTGTGCTGATTCTGGACATTTCATATACGCAGAACCACTCAACACGTGGCCTTTGGTACGTGGCTCCTGTCCCCAGGCATGCTGTTTTTAGTGCTCATCCACGCTGCAGCATGTATCAGCACTTCATTCCTTTTTATGGCTGTCTAAGCTGTGTCTAACCCCCCGGCGATTCTTGCTGTGGCTTCTTTCCTGGCAGTTGTGGAGATATTGGGATGTGGGAGGATCACAGTCAGGGTAACAGAAAAGAATCCTGATCCTGGGAGTGCCCAGAGAGAGAAAAACAAAAAAGACCCCTCAGCAGCATCACCAACAACCCCCACAATCTTATGACAAGGACTGTTAATGTCATATCCACCAGCAGTCTTAATGAGACACACCTGTACAGAGCACATAGGGTGGTGTAGCCTCAGGCCATGTGCAAAGCAAGCAAGCCCTACACACTCTCCAGATGACCACCTAGCCAAACCTGGGCACTTCAACAAAGGCCCGGGCCAGCGTCATGCAGAAGAGCGATGTGCTCAGCCTCCTCTGACAAGCTTGCAGGGGCCTGCTCTTGAACTGTTCAGTTGCGCCTTGGACAACATGGTGGGTACGAGCACTGAGCCTCAAAGAGCTGAAAATCCACCTATAATTGAATTCAGCCCTCCGTATCCATAGATTCCCAACTGCAGATCAAAAATACCATTTTCCTTCAGTGGTTGGCTGAATCCACAGATATAACACCCGAGTATAAGGAGGATTAATTGAATCTTTATTGAAAAAAGTCCACATATCAGTGGACCTGTGCAGTTCAAGCCCATGTTGTTCAAGGGTCAACTATAGAATCATAGTGCAGCCTATGAATTCCTCATCATCTCGGCTGTCTTTTGCTCAGATCAAAGCCCTCTGGCTTCTAAAGTATTTCCTGGGGGTAGACCCCCCGTGTTTAATCCCAGGACGAACATCACCTGCAACCCCTGACCTTCACAGGCATCTCCACGTCAAGTTGATGATCTGACTTCCTGGGGACCTGAGCCAGCAGCTCACTGAAGGTCTCTTGAACTGGGCATAACACCGGACATTCTGACAGCTAGTCTTCAGTGTTCCCATCTTCCCCTCCTTTCTAGTACAAGATGGACAGGGAATGATCACACCTATCTGCAGAAGACTCAGCAAGGGCAAGAGGGTGACAGCACTGACGAAGGGTCCTATCCCTCTGCTCTGGATGTACCAAGTGGATACAGCAGGGGGTGAGTTAACTAAACACTCCCTCCAGGGAGGAAGTAAAGAAAAAGGACAGCCAGTTCTTACTTGTCCATATTTGAGGGCACATATTTAAACCTAAGCTGTATGCTTCCTGCCACCAGCCCACGTCGGTCTTCTTCTATAATTAGGTAGCACATACCCAGACATGACCTATGTTAATAGCAAAACATCTCAGTGTCCCTCCCCATCCCCAAGGTCTCCAACGCAGATCAAAGTCAGCCATAAACAAAAGAAATAGGACAAATGGTACATATTCACTTTAGATGGGGGTCCAAAACAAACCAGGTCGTCTACCAGATCCAACCTGCTGAGGCAATGACTTCAGAAAGAACAACGGCCCCTCCCACCTCCCCCAAGCCTCCCAGCCAGCCAGCTTCTTACCCTCCCTTCAAACTTGGCGGTGGCTCCTTCTTTGATGCAGAGGTTCCGAGGGGGCAAAATGAAAGCCGGGGCCTCGGTCAGGGGCATGGAGCCGACTCTCGCGTGATCCACACTGAGGGAGGTTTTCGAAACGTGTGTGGAGGCAGCCAGCTTCACATCCCCCATGGTCTGCAAACAGGAAGGAAGCCCAGGTCAAACGAGACAGAAAGGACAGCTGCGTTTCCATCAGGCAGCAGCGGCCCCCGTGCTGTGGGTTTTACAGGGAGCAGGTACCCCACTAGGTCAGGTCCATCTGGAGGTCCTCTCTGGGAAGGGGAGGCTCCGGGTCCTCCACACACAAGGCTGCCAGGTGAGGCCTAGCCGGACCTACCTCCCAGGGCTACACCCTGACCTCCCCAACCCCATTGAGCACTCGTGAGAAAGGGGCAGAGGGGCAAGAACAGAGAAACCAATGGTCCTCAGAGTTTTTACAACAGACATGTAAAATCAGTATTCACCAGTCACTGACCCTTCAGCAACACACGAGGCCCTTGTGGCAGAAAGAAAAAGCCGCTTTTGCTTGAACTGTGAGAGCTCACAGGCCAAAGGAAAATGGGATTCATGCTCCACGAGAGAAACTAGTTTGGGGTTAACACAACAAGAATCCTGGGTGAGGTGAGCGTGGGTGGATGAATGAAGACAGGAGAGCAAGGTTTGGAGGATGTCTTAGTTCTGGGGACTAGACTGTGAAAAAGCCTCAAAGGTCACAGAATGATGGAGAAGAGAGTGTTTTAGGATTACTGAGTACCACAACTCCTTTATCCAGTGATCTATCAAAGGACACTTTGGCTGTTTCCATGACTTGGCCACCGTGAACAGTGCTGTGATGAACATTGGGGTACATATATATGCGAATTAAGGTTTTCAAGTTTTTTTGGGGTTGATACCCAGAAGAGAGATTGCTGGGTCCATATAGCAATTCCATTCCTAATTTTTCAAGAAACATATGACCTCCCTCATAGGTGAATTATAAAAGTGAAAGTAACAAAGAAACAAAAACCCATGGACACAGTCAATAGTTTAATAGTTACCTGAGGGTAAAGGGGAAGGTGGGTGGGATAGTAGGGGGCAGGGGGTGGGGAATACAGAGGGGGCATCAAATATATGGTGATAGAAAGAGAACTGACTCTGGGTGGTGAGCACATATTGCAATGAATACACAGTGTAATGTAGAATTAATTGTACACTTGGAACCTATGTAATTTTTGCCAACCACTGTCACCCTAATAAATTTAACAATAAAAAAAAAAATCATTTAAAAAATGATTACCGAGGCTAACCCTCTTTTTATAACTGATGTCCAGAGAGGATAAGTTACTTCCCCAATGAGACAGAGCGAAATGATGGCTTCACTTGGCAAGAACACCTCAGGTTCCTGAATCCTGGTCCAGGGCCTAACAAGGACAAGATAACATGTCGATGGGGACTGGCAGTTAGCTGGAACATGGGAACTTCCTTAGGATTGATTCCAGAAATGGAATTAGCCACAGGTGTGAGTTCTTGGTTGCAAACTATAGAAACGGACTCTGGCTCTCATAAAAGGAGAGGGAATCTGCTAGAAAAATGGGGTTCAGGGAGCTCCCAAAATCCACAGGAAAGGCTGGAGAACCAGACAGCAAAACTGAGAGAAGCTAAGTGGTCAGACCCCAGGCATGGTCACAAGAACCTGGAATACATCCCAGGTTCTAAGTCCAGGAGGAAGTCTCACCAGGCTTGGGCAGCTCCAGTTTGGGGTTTCTCCACAGAATCCTGGGCTGATGAAGGTGTGTGACAAACATATGCTAAACTGAAGAGGTACAGTGTCCCTAGCATTTATTTTTCTGTTCACTTTCCTGGGATCTTTAGTCACACACTTAAACCTATGCTGTGAGTTGGGTAAACTGACACAAATGAACAGTGGTATGGGGGGCATGTAATTAGTTTGTTTAAACTTAATGACATGTAACAAAAATAAATTGGCAATACTACTTTCAAGTTCACGTTCAAGTAACAAACCCTACATTTGTTTGTAAGAGGGCACATCCCTGTTTGACAAATCCAGCTTTCTCTTTCACTGATAAGGTCTTAGCTTTGCAAACAAAATCTGTTCCAAATGATAAGACTCACAGGCTCAGTGTATTAGGTAACAGTGAAAGCAAAACTCATGTAGCACTTACTATATACCAGGAAGTAATCTAAGCACTTCATAAATAACAGCTCTTTTGCTCCACACAACACTATGAGACAGATAAGCATCCTCGGTTTATGGATTAGAAGTCAAGGAGTAGTGAGATTAAGAAATTTGCTCAAGGCCACAGCCTGGAGTAGGGGGCAGAGTTGGTATCTGAACCGGCACTGGGCAACAAAGCCCCTATTTTAACCACTGGGCCCTTGCACCTCCTCTAAAGCAGTCAGACTTGGCTGTTGGGAATCGGGTGTGAGAAAGTGAGAGCTGCTACCACATTCATAACAATTAAGATTTCTCTCCCTGTCAAAACACACCACCAACAAGATTAAAAGATGGGTGATTATCTGGGATAAAATGTTTGCAACCAAAACAAAGGACTAGGACACTTTACATATAAAAAGAAAAGAGCCCAACAGATAAATGGGCAAAGGCTACACTTGGAGAGTTGGTTCAGGGAAAACAGATAAAAGCCCCCTAAACCAACGGACGCTGCGGAGTCCCAGTAAGAACGCAGGAGTGCAAATTGAGAGCAAGCTACTCACTTAAACAACTAACCCAACACACAACAGTGAGACTGGTGAGGTGGGCATGCTCAAACCCACCCAAGAGAATATAAATTGGTACAATCTTTCTGGAAAGTAATTTAGTAAAAAGATTCTGAATGAAATGTCTACCTCTTTTCCCACTAATCCTACATTTAGAGATGTATGATTGGGAAACAATCAGAGATGCAGCTGAATATTTACACATAAAAATGCTAATCATATTATTTATAGCAAAAGAAATAGAAAAATAATCCTTCCAGTTAGATAGAAACAGAAACAAACAAACAAAAAAAACCCAGTTAAATATCTAAGTGAGAATTGGTTAAATACAATGAAATAGGAGTATACACCTACAAGAAAAATAATGATAGAAATTTAATAATATAGAAATTTTAAACTGAAAGTAAGTTTTACTATGGAAAATTTCAAACATACACAAAAGAAGAATGATAAAATGAGCACCGCAAATACCCATCACCTAGATCCAAGCATGCTGCGATATTTATACCATCGTGTGTGTGTGTGTGTTTGCAGAACCATTTCAAAGGAATCGTGATATGATTTTGATGACAAGAATCAGGATACAGTTTTTCACTCAATTCAAATAGATTTATTGAACATCTAGCACATGACAAGCTAGGTGCAAGGGATACAGCAGGGAATTGTTACGTGTGTGAGATGAGTGTGGTAACACAGGAGGGAAGAAATGGGGGTCCTCATATCCTGCAGAGCTATGTAGAATCATACCCCACAGGGGACACTGCTCCGTCTGCCCTGCTCCACTGCTACTGAGGTGAGGTACAGATACACGCTGTGCTGCCACACCAAGTGTGAGTGTGAGGGTCAGACCCTGCCGTAAATAAGGGGACACCGCTGCTTCCCAGCTGTGCACTGGGCGAGGTACTGCACTCTCTTGGCCTCAGTCTCCTTTTCTCTAAAATGGGAATGATAATGCCAACCTTACAAGGCTGAAGGGAAGATTTGAGTGAGAGTGTATATAAAACACATAATACAGCATAAATGGGATTCAAAAAGTCAGTAAGGTGACCAGGTTTTAACATTGGTAAAGCAGGATACCATTGACCAGGGGGGAGGGGGTTCTTGATGAAAAATTTGGTCTATCTCCCGCCGTTCCCTAGCTTGTCGTGCATTCTTTCCAAAAATCGGGACTTCTTTAAAATGCCACGGGATGCGGGACAAATTGTTAAAAATCAGCACTGTCCCACCAAAAGCGGGACATCTGGTCACCTTTAAAAGTAGTATCTGTCAACATCATCACCCAGCTTCCAAAGGACAACCAGGACAGACCATTTTCACAAAGGACAGCAAGACGCCCAGGTCAGCCCGATTCTCTTCTGGGCCAGGGCAGCCGAGTGGGATGACTGCATCACAGCGGTGGGAGGCAGACGGCAGAACTCCCAAAAGGTGGGGAAGGAGGGCTGTCGTGTCCATGGGCAGGGTCTGTACCCCTGACGTTGTGCTGGGTACTAATCTCAGTCCCTACCATCCGTCCTTCCAGGCAGTTCTGACCATGCTGCTTTTACAAATGAGGACACTGGGGCTCAGAAAGCCACCTACACTTGTCCCAGGTCACAGAGCTAAGACGTGGAAACCAAACCGAAGTCTGGCTGCAGTCATGCCCCGTGGGCTTCCTGGAGGGCCCTGAGTCCCAGAGGAGGCATTTCCTGCCTTTCCCAGTGAAAAGCCAGGCAGGAGGCAGAGGCCGCTGCCAACCGGAATCCTGGGAGTTGGGGGCAGGGGGTGGGGTGGGGGTGGGAGGCAGGGCGGGCAGTGTCCCTCCCCTTCTCCTCTCAGGCTGCTGCTGGAACACACAAGGCGCTTCTCCTGCCTCTGCTTTCTCGGGAGCTGGAAACGAGCAGTCATGACATCAGCCTTATGACCCTCTCTACAAATCCTCTTGATCCAAGACCTGCTGAGGTCCGTCTAAAACCTCCCGAAGGCCCCAGATACTATCATCAAAAGGAGCATTCTTGGCCTCAAGAACACAGACCACAGAAGTCATCCAGCGCTCGGGGAGGTCTGGCTCTATGGTTAGACGGAACAGGCAAGTCAGTACAGCCAGAACCCATCCAGCCCCCTGCGAGGCGGTATGTGTGGGGGGACTGGGGGCAGATACTTAACTACCATGCAGGCAGGACCAGAGCCCAGTCCCAGGCAGGACAGACACACCAAACAGCTCTGCTCAGCCCATCACCCTGCCCACTGCCATCAGCAGAATAAACAGATTCCGTCCACACTGCCAATTAATTGGTTACTGACAAATTTGGAATGTTCTGTCAGAAAAAGAAAGTCAAACCAAATCATCCTTGTTCCCGTCTAATCCCTCAGCCAGCCCGGTGACCACATTCCCATCGAGAACACCAGAGGCCTGGGTACGTTCCACAATATTTTATCTCCAAGCAAAGCTCAATGGCTGGAACCAAACACACCAATGAGGGGGTTTCTTGCAATACCAGTTACAACCAGGTCAATGGACAGAAAAGTGAGAGAGAAAAACGGAGGAGGGGGTCCAAAAGAACAGTGACCTGAGAGCTGGAAGCAGTGCCCCTGTCCCCAACACACACGCACACGTATGCACGTGCACACACGCACATGCATGCACACACATGCGCACACATACGTGCACACACACACACACACACACACACAGCTCCTTCCGTGGAGGTGAGCTTTTGGTTTCCACAACAGAATATATTAATCATTCAAAGTAACACTAAGTTAATGTGACCTCAATATGATCAAAAGCACTTTAAATTGTCCCTTAACCCAGAAAAGAAACACTTTCAACGACAGCCGAAACAGAGTGCAACTCTGAGGCAAAAAGAGTGAGAAAAAACGTTACAAACCACGGATCCAGTTATGGCAGACCAGGCTTATAGAAACCGGTTGTGGTGCCCTTCCCTACGCCAAGTGCATGCATTGTAAGGGACCGTGGTCTTCAAGCACCTGACCCGGCAGCAGGGCAGGCTGGCTATGCCCTCCCTTCCCTACAGGGACAAGCTCCGGCCAGGCTCTGCCCTAGAAGCCAGGCCGTCCGCAGAGAACCCACCAGCCTCAGCACACATCAGGCAGTAAAGCCCCGGGTGCAAATGCCCCAGGCGATGACAGTTCCTCGGCTCTCCTCACCTTAATCCTCCTGACAACTCCCTAACCGCTCTAATCCCAGAGCGGCTGCTCCTCAGCAGTGGGCTCTGCCAGGCTGACTTGCTGTGACCCACAGGAGCAAACAGTGGGGCAGGCCACACACAGGCGAGTGGACCGTGCCTTACCGTGGCCTATTCCCCTGGGGCAGCTCTCACATGAGTCAGGACGTTGGGGTAGCCACACCTCACTGTATTGCCGAGATTCCTGTCCAAGATCCGCCGGAGAAGGTGGAGAGGAGAGACAGCCACGCGGCAGAGCCCAGGGCCAGATTGAAAAAGTGAACGGGCGTTTGACTTTGCTCGCAGATGTTGCAACTTGCCTTCCGCTGGACAGCCAGCTTCACTGGTTCAGGGAGATCTGTTGTTCTAATCCGCCCGGCGGGGCTGACCTTTGAAACCCGTAGCTGCCAACTGCACAGGCTCTCAGCGGAGTCCCGGGGAAACCAGGGGTGGAAGGAAGCTCACGGGGTTTTACAGAGCTGCAGATTCCAAACTGAGTGTGCAGCAACGCAAGGATGCTGTTAAGCAGAGAGCGGAGGCTTTGGAGGGGCTGGGCACACCCCCAACTCAACATCTGGCCTGGAACACCACTCACCCCGTGGCACATCTGGCCTAGGATTACCACCCAGGGCTCGGGGGACATTTGTCTCCTGTGACTGAGCTTCTTCTTCCTTAAAATGAGGAGGCCCCAATATGATCCCTTGAGTGGGAGGCCAGCCCAAAGAGCAGATGAATGGGAGAACTCCAGCCTGCAAGTGTCTTAAAGAATCTGGGCTGAGATTTAAACCAGGTTCCACAGACTGTGTTCATGTCATCGTGCACAGGATCCTGACCCTTTGGGAGCTTTAGGAGCCTCCCTGTAGCATACCTCTAAAACGTGGTAGCAGGTGATGCCCAGCCCAGTACCTCTCCTCCAGGGGACAGAAGGATTTCCATAGTTCCAGAGGACCCTCTCAACCTACGCAACTCACACCTTGGGACAGGGTACACTTTGAGAACTATTGCTTTAGTCATCCCCCTCCTCTCCCTGTCACACTATCTGCTTTCACTTCTGTCCTTAAAATATAGAAGTGGGGGGATGCCAGGATAGTTCAGTGGTTGAATGCTTGCCTCACAATCATGGGGTCTGAGGTTTGAATCCTGGCCCCGGCCCGTGCAAACCCCATATGCTGAACTGTGGTGTAACTGGTAACCACGGGGATGGTATGATGGTGTAGGTGCTCACCTCCCATGTGGGAGGGCCCTGGTTTGGTCCTGCCCTGCACGGCCCCACATCCACCGTGTGAAATGAAACCACCGTGTGGAAATGTCACAACTAATGATGTACAACTATGGAGACTGCTCTAGCCCTCCCCCCTTCTCTCTCTTACCTTCTCTCAAACAATTAAATAAATCTTAAAAAATAAATAGGGAAGCCGGGATGACTCAGTGGGTTAGGCGCTCACTTTGCAGCCCGGGGGACAGAGGATCGAATCCCGGACCCAGCCCGTGCGGACCCATATGCTGAACTGGGGAGTGCCCCCAGTTCAGTTCTCACTGGGGCAAGACCCCAGCCCAGTTCCTGCCCTGTGCAGCCCCGCCCACCTGTGGAATGAAACCATGTGGAAAAACCAATGATGTGCAGCTATGGAGACTGTTCTGGGCCCTCCCCCTTCTCTCTGTCTCTGACTCTGTATCTCTCTCTCTCTCTCTGTCAAAAACAATAAATAACATGGATGGACCTAGAGACTACCTTATTAAGTGAAATAAGTCAGAATGAAAGAATCCGGAACAATATGACCTCACTTATAGGTGGAATATAAAACTGAAAGTTACAAAGACAGAGACCTATGGACACACCCAATAACTTGGTGATTGCCTGAGGGAAGGGGAGGAGGGGGGAGGGA
>PVKE010030995.1:0-19309 GCA_004027555.1 Craseonycteris thonglongyai
AAAAATAAAGTGGTAGATTTCAGAGATACTTAGTGTCTTCTTTTTGATCACCTCATATTTTTTACTTTTCTAATATAGGAATGTATTACTTGTGAAATTATTTCTAATTAAAAAAAAAATAAAGTGAAATCATGAAATGCAGTTCAAAGGCAAATCAGAGGAGGAAATGGCAGAGTTGGAGTGTGTGGACCCTCTGAGATTCCCGGGGACACTAGCCCTCATCTTGGGGGCTATGAGAGCCTCACAGTGAATCATGTCAGGACCACTGGGATAAAGCAGGAAGTCCCGTCTAAAATGACTTGGCCAGATCAACACAGAGACACTTAATCAAGGGCACTAACCTCAGCTATCCCAGCTTCTAGTTCCAGACATTATACTGCAAATTCCACTGCCTGGAATCATAGTGTTTTTCAGAAAAGACAAAAATTAGTAACTATGACTCCTTCTTTTTGGACCTGGATGATCCAAGATTAGTTGGTTTTCCTCTACAGAAAGGAGCTCAAGGGCCCATCTACCCAAATCCTCACGAGGGCCCAGATACCTCCACACAGCAACCTTTCCCGGTTCTCAGCCAGCCTCTACCAACATGAACACCATGTGCAGTTCACATCAACATCTGTGGTTCTCTGGGATGCCAGGCACCATACTAGGTGCCACGGAAAAGATGCGCTCCCTCCACCAATCGCTGCAGGACATGCATATTCTCAACATCAGTACTGGTCATGTTCAGCTTAACAGACCTAAAATAAAAACAGCAACAATAATGACGGTGCTACACTCCTGGCACCCGTTGTCTCATTTTAAGTTTTTGCTTGACCTGTGATGCATAATCACCACCTTTGAGAATATGAGCTCGGGTAGGCAAAGTGACTTGCCTAGCCAGCAACTAGCAAAGCCAGGATTCAGTCGCAGGTCGGATTCCCCACTGGCAAAGCCTTTATGCCCTAGGGCCCTACCATGCACGTTAACACTTGGGAGCCTGTTAGAAATGCAGAGTTTGGGGCCTACCCACAGACCTGCTGATTCAGAACCTGCATTTTGACACAATCCCCAGGTGAGTCCTGTGTCCAGTTAAGTTGCTGTTCTAAGAAACTGCTTCTTCCAGTTCAAAGGAAAGGGAGGAAACAACACATCTTAAGTGCCTAGGGGCCATACGCTGGTTTTTTAATCAATAACCCTGATTTCATAAATACCATAGTAATATGTAGGTGAGGAGCCTGAGGTTCAAGGAAGTTAAATAACTTGTCCAGGAATGCCGGGTTCAAGTCCCTGGCCCGGCCTGTGCAGACCCATATGCTGAACTGCAGCACAACTGGTGACCGCCAGGATGGCAGCAAAGGTTCTCACCTCCCATGGAAGAGGCCCTCGGTCCAGATCCTGCCCCGTGCAATCCACATCCACCTGTGTGGAATGAAACCATGTCATAACTGATGACGTACTACTATGGAGACGGCTCTGGGCCCTCCCCCTTCTCTCTCTCCCTCTCTCTCTCACCTTCTCTAAAAACAATAAAGTAAATATAAAAATAATAATAACACTAACTTGCCCAGTAAGGGGCAGGGCCAAGATTTGTCCCCAGTGACCCCAATATCACTCCACCCTTCTCACTTCCTGTCAGGGCTGAAGGGAGTTCGAGGACCAGGTAGCCAACTTGGACAGGGGCTCAGTTAAGCGTAGAGATTTAATTTACTCGTAATATTGCAAAGAGGATCATTTTTATATTATAAGCCTTAAGCTTCTAATAAGCTATATTAGGGGACAATAGGTAAAGTCTCCTTAATTGTGTTCTACCAGAAATGAGATTTTGTTTTTAACTTCTACTAAATTAGA
This sequence comes from Craseonycteris thonglongyai, assembly GCA_004027555.1. Taxonomy (NCBI): domain Eukaryota; kingdom Metazoa; phylum Chordata; class Mammalia; order Chiroptera; family Craseonycteridae; genus Craseonycteris; species Craseonycteris thonglongyai. The sequence goes on from PVKE010030995.1 coordinate 1,831, forward strand.
ATGTGTAATTTTCTTACGAGATTTATCTTTAAAAGGTGCTGAAATGGCAGCCTTTGGAATTGACAAGCTCCTCATCTCTAATAAAAGTGGAAACAGAAATTAGTCTCAGGGCAACTTTACTGAGCCCACCACCAGCTAAAGAGAAATGGAAGGCTCAGAATGAACACCGACAAACGCTGGATCTTTTCAGAACAAAGAAAGACCAAACAATTATTCAAATCAAGTCAGAAAAAAAATAGAACTTGCAGGATGGTTTTGATCAAGTGTTGTCCCTGATTTGAATGAATGATAAGGAACATCCAAAACTGTGTGGAAGGCATAGAAAAGGTGGCCGTAGGCCAGCAGGTGACAGAGGCCAGGAGATAGCCTGTATGTGATGCCACTCTCGTCCCATCCCACACATCCTGCCTTTCCTTTTGCCTGTTTTGTTCATGGCTATCTGTATTCCTTTCACCTCAGAAGGTACCTGGCCATAGTAAACACTCAATAAATAGTTGGTAAATAAATAAATGAATGAATGGTACACTCAATAAATAGCTGGTAAGTAAATATATGAATGAATGATATTAGGCAGTATATCAAATGCTGCTCCATAAAATCAGAGGTGTTCTGTAGGGGTGTCTCCAAAGAATTCTGGGGGTTGTGGGAGGTGGGAGAGCCTGCAGGTCGGTTTTGCCCACCCTTCCCATTCAGCTAGAACATTCTTGTTATACAAGGGTTGTCCAGAAGAAAATCCAGCTCTTGTCAATATAACGAGAATGGATTACTCAGCTGGATACTTTCCAGATAGCCCTCATATATGTTGGGCTTCAAAGTGAGATCTAATATAAAGAAAGTCTCATGACTAAAAAGGAAAAAAGAACATATTGAAAATCCCTGGTACAACAGAAAACATTAAGAAAAAAATATATCCTAATTCTAACTCTTATTATTAACCTTGAATCGCTTAACTTCTCTGAACCCTAGTTTAATCACTTATGAAATAGTTTGTTGAGTTTGGTTAGATTATTTCTAAGGTCCTTCCCAGCTCTAAAGTAATTTTACTTCATCATTTTAATTACCATTTCATTTTATTTTTTTCTTTCTTCTTTGTATCTTTTTCTGATTTGTTCTAATTTCTTTATAATGAGCATGTATTTTTTTTTTTGTAGGAAGAAAAGGTTTATGTTCAAAGACATATAAATTAAATTAAATTTTAAAAATCCCTCCCAAGTATTCCCTGTATTTGCATTGCTTTTAACAAAAGCTAGAAAAGACCGTTTCCACGTTCTCGCCTGGGGAGAACAGAATTTAAAGCCATGCTGTGGGGAGAGAGGAAACCTTCAAAAGCAAGTAATGCTTAATCTGTTCTATTTCTGAAGCACAACATAAAACCAAACAAAAAAGAAAACCAAGTTACCGCTTCACCAGTGCCAAGTTCCTTCATGCATAAATAGAGATCCAGCCAGAAAAACAGCCTTCTCAGTCAGGTGGGACAAATCCGCGTGTGCCTTTATGGAACATTCCCCCAGCAAAGAGGCACCAAGGACACTGTCTACAGCCACTTCCACGTACGAGAGGGGACCTCCCCCCAAAATGGAATTTACTTGTAAAAAAAAATTGTGTATTTATTCTTACAGGTTCAAACTTCAGTCTCCATCAAAGTACTCTCCCTTTGCTGCACTACACCTATCCAGACTCTTTTCACGGCTCAGAACAGTTTTTGATCTCGCCAATGTTGATGCCTTTTAGTGCTTCTGCCCATTTTTTGTTCCACCTCTTCTGGCAAAATGTTTCCCTTTGAGGACTTTTTTCATCCGCAAAACAAAAAGGAAGTTGCTTGGGTGAGATCAGGTGAATAGGGAGGGTGGAGCCCAAGGGTCAAGCCATTTTGGGGTCAAACAATGCTGAATACTCAGCACAGTGTGGGCGGGTATGCTGGCCTGGTGGAAGGGCCAGTCATCTGTTTGCCACAACTGAGACACTGCTTCTGCAAATCCTGACGCAAGCTTGTCAAAACTGCCTGATAAAAACTTTGACCCAGAGGAACAAATTCCGAGTGCACAATCCCTCTCACATCAAAGAAACAGATAGTCATTGTTTTCCTTTCTGTGGGAGGTGGAGGTCCCCCTCATATGGCCAGAAAACTACACACAGGTTGTGAGATGCCATGAGCTCTGGTGGGGCAAGTGCCTGAGTGACAAAGCTGCTCTCGCCTTCATCCCATGGAGTGAACATGGCGCACAGTTCCTGAGCTGATTGCAAAACCATTCTGAGCAAAGCGAACATAGAAGAGCTCTGACTATAGACCTCCAGCCTCCCTTTTTTCTGTCTTCTCCTGTCCCACCAATGTCCTCACCCCCATCCCACCCACTACGAATCTAAGTGGTGCTCACTTCTGCTTCCCCGTGGACATAGGCCTGGTCCTTTCTCCTCCACCTTCCTCACTCACATCTCAGGAAGAAAGGAACTCCAGCCACCATCGTTGCAAAATATAAATACTATGTGGCCTCCTGCAATCTCTCTCCCAGGGGATTATACTTTAATGGAAATCCAACAGCAATTTCCTGTACATGGAAACTCTCATTTTGGTGAGATTGACAGGAGGCACCAGGAGCAGGAGAGCTTCTGGGTCCATCAGAAATCAGACACCGAAACTGCCACACTTTGAAAGTACAAGACTGAGTCTTTCTTTCCTTTATCTACACATCCCCCCTAAATGAGCCCACCCAATCCCATAGCTTTAAGTACCCCATCTGTACTGAGGACTCCTATACTTCTCCTGGAAATCCACACTCATCTAATCAAGTCTCTCCTTGTCACTTCTATTTGGATATCTAATTTAAAATTTTACTATGATCAAAATAGAATGTTTTTATTCTTCAGAAAGTCTTCAGTCTTCTCCAAAGTACAAAGTATCGCAAACCCACCTGATTACTCAAGACAAAAATCTAGGCATTTGATTTGGCTTCTTCATATCCCTTATGCTTCACAATTAATTCAATGGCAGAATCTAGGTAACAATCTTCAAAAGAAGCCCAATAACCACTTTCTCCTCTACTTTCCCTACCCTAACCTGAGCCATCATCATCTCCTGCCTAGACCACTGCTATACCCCCAACTATCTCCCTGATTCCAATCTCCCTAAAATCCATTTGCCATAGGAACAGCCAGTTGGGTATTTTTTCAAGTATCCAATCAAATCACTCTCCTACTGAAAACCATCCAGTGCTTCCCATGCCACTTAGAATAAAATCCAAACTCCCTGCCCTACCTTACAAAGCCCCACATGATCTAGTGCCTGCCTTCTTCTCTGACCTGGCTTCGCCCACCACTATCCAGCCACACACTGGCCTTTTATGTGTACTGCACACCCACCAGTCTAGTCTCAGCCTTAGAATCTTTATATGTGTTATTCACTCTCCTGCAGTGTCCTTCCCCATGGATGACTTCTTCTTGCCATTTAGGTCGTAAACTGTTACCTTTGCAGAGAAGTCTTTCCTGACCACTAATCTAAACTAGTCGCCAGGTGAGATATCATCACATGTCGTATTTTAATTATCTGCATAACACTTATCATGGATATTTTGTTTATTTAATTGTTGGTTTAAGTCTAAGACTTGAGTTATAATGCAAAAATCCAAGAACATCCCATTGTTCACCATGGTTTGCCATTGTCTAATTAGGGCCTAGTACATAGTGGGTTCTCAATAAATATTAAGTGGATGGATGATAACCAAGGATCTAAAAATAAAGATGTTTACAATAAAGAGAGAGAAAACCAAGAGGAAGCTTTCAGATTATAAGAAAAAAAATCATAGTGAGCTACCCTAGTCTTGACCAATCCTGGTCAGAGCCACATTGTTCTGGTTGGGAGTCTCAGTCTGAGGGTCCTCAAGGTCCCCTTTCTCATCTTCAAGGGCAAGTCAAGATATCCTCTTCTCTTTTCCTCTTATCCTACATTTCTTTTTCATTTTATACTGATATAATATTAAAGACATTTTGAAAACATGAAAAGGCAGCCCACAATACCATAATCATAGAAAAGCAATTCTTTTCACACATATGTATTTCCTTTGAGTTTTTATTCATAAGCAGATATAGTTTTCACAAAATTTCAATCAAAGAATACATACTATTTTACTAGGTTCCTTTTTATACTTACTATTATATCATAAACATTTTCTATGCTACTGCAGATCTGAAGATTTTTGTAATATTAATAATAGCTAGTATTTATTGAGAGTTGGCTATTTGCCAAGCATTATTCAAAGCACTGGTGTTATCTTGTTTTAGCTGCACAATAACTTTAAGTGGGGTACTATTATTATTTCCATGTTGTAGATTCCCCTGCTAGACAAGGCACTTACTTGTGCATCCTTGTATGTATCAACAGTAAATTTCAGTATGAGATTGTTATAATATTAACTGGCTACAACTCACATGTCAATCAATAATGGAATGCTTGAATAAACTATGATGAATATAGTCTATGTACACTGTACTGTAATTAAAAACAATTACACACATATATATATGTGTGTGTATTAATATGGAAATATTAAGAGAAAAAGAATCAGAATATGTTTATTTTGATCCCATTAACATTTATTCTAAAAGGTCATGTGTAGATAAGCAGAAGACCACATATTGTTTGATTTCATTCACATGAACTATGCAAACTACACAAATCCACAATAACAGAATGTATATTAGTGCTTGCCAGAAGCTGGGGAGAGGGAGAGATGGGTTTCTCTTGGAGGTAATAAACATATTCTGGAAGCAGATACTGGTGATGGCTGCATAATTATGAATATACTAAAAGCCACTGAATTGCACACTTCAAAATGGTGAATTTTATGAAACGTAAATTGTATTTCAATGAAGAATATATTTTTTAAATAACTGAAAATAAATTTGTGTTTAATATATATTTATATACAAGGGCTGTGTGGAAAGTATCCAGCCATGTAACCATTCTCGTTATATTGACAGTGCTTGGACTTTTTCTGGACAGCATATATAAGAGTATAGATAGATAGATAGATAGATAGATAGATAGATAGATAGATAGATAGATAGATAGATAGATATTATAATATTTAAATCTAAATAAAGGGGATAACATGATGCCCAGAAAACCATTAGTATGATAGAGCGAAGTAGAGATGGACATATAAAATAAGATAAAAAAGAGGGGCTCTTTTCTGTCTAGCTCTATATCATTTGAATCATATGATTTGAGTAATTTACAACTGGAATACTTTAATTTACTACTTGTTTAATTTAAAATAATAAATTATGTAATAAAAATGACAACAAAATTTTAAAAATTCATATCAAGTAAATAAAATAGATATTAATGTTTGATTGTTCTTAGCTCACCAAGGTATTAAGATCAACAGATAGTCCACAAATGAGAGGATCTCAGGGTAATGAATCTCCTCCTTAGTTCATCTGGTCTTCAGAGGTTGAATATTTTCTCTGTGGTACAAAGAAAGACATTGGATTCATGAGTTTTAATATAATAATACTATATTAAATATATGAGGGCTGTCTGGAAAGTATTCAGCCATGTAAACCATTCTTGTTATATGGACAATGGCTGGATGTTTTTCAGACAGCCCTCATATGTATGTGTGTGTGCGTGTGTGTATATATATATATATATATAGTCAGCTCCCGAATAATCACACAGTAACGGTAAGCATAACTGAAGTTCACAGAAAACAAAGAACAAATCTAACACTGCTGTATTTTCTTATTTTTATTTCACCTGAGAGTACAAAATAAAATGTCCAAAATGCAATAGTGAGAAAGTGGAGGCATTAGTTATAGATTATATACGATTATCACTTAGAAAAACCAATATAATCTAGAGACAAACTATTAGAAAAAGAGAGCTTAGCAACACTGCTGATATAGGATTGACCTACAAAAATCAATAATATTTCTCAACATCAGCAATAGCCAGTCAGAAAATATAGATAAGCAATTCAATACATTTCTAGAAAGTAATTTTAAAATCTAATAAAGGACAGCAAAAATAATCAGAATAAGTGAAAATTACAATAATTTTTAAATGTAAATTTTTCCATCACTAACCTATAAATTCCCAATTTAATTCAGCTTGAACACCTTTAAGAAATGCATCATATTTACTCTAAAATTTACATGGAATAATAGAAGTTGATGCATAGTTAACTCAACTTTAAAACAGAAAGCTAAAAACCTGGCCACCAGATATTAAGACATACTATATAAAGCCATAATAATAAAAAAATAGACAAATAGAACAGAATATCTCAGAAACACAGTCATATGTATATAAATACTTCATATATGACAAAATGTAAATGAATAAGAAAATAATTTATTAAGAGAGGGTATTAGGAAAACTCAATCATTACATGGAGGAAAATAAAACTAAATTCCTTTATAAAACTATATAAAAAGGAGAGACCAGATAGTTTAGCTATAAAAGTAACAAAACTAGAAGGTCAACTGAAGAAAATACCTTGGAACTTCATTTTTAAAAAGTTTAATTAATTTAACTAAAGTGTATGGGTTGATTGAGTTACATCACATTTAAGAATTTTTGCTTCAGGGAGCTGAGGATAATGGTGGCACCTAAATCAGAATCACTCACTCCACATTTTCCCCAAACTCTCCAGATTAACCAGGAGAACAGCTAAAACCAGAGGAAACCCATCCCTTCAGCATGAATAGAAGATAAAGGACACAGTTCTCACTGTATTTGTGGAGAGTGAGAGATGCCCAGAAAAACTGTGGGAGGGGTGAGGAGGGCATTGAGTGTTGGTTTGAAACTGGCCCTGTACATTGAGGGCAAGGAGAGACAGAAGACGGGCCCAGATCAGTAGATTGGTAAATGCAGATTGGTAAATGGCAGGGCACTTAAAGAGGCTTGTCTTGGGCCCTGTAAGCCAAGTAGGTCTCCACATCCCACACCAGAATCTTAAAGTTTATAGGGAGGTCTTAACAGGGTTCAGTCATGTGCACCATCCATCTGGTCTCAAAGCGTTGTTCTCTCAAAGTTATGTCATTAAAAATGGCTCTGGCTGTAGGGGTGGTGGGAAGAAGGTACATTTCAAGGTCAAAGGAGGGAGTGAGGACCCTCTGATTGCTGGGGTCCAGCTCATTGGGCAACCTATGGTCAATGATCTCCTCCAAAACACATATAGTTGTGTAAGACAGAATTAAAATCACTTCCAGAAAGAGAAAGTCCATACTAACTGTGACAATACTTAATAACAACTACAGGAAAGAGACTTAAAAGTGTACAGGACCCTAAGTGGCAGCCTCAGAAAGACACAACAACTAAAGGGAAAAAATATGCTTGAGCATCTGGAGTGGTGAAGGCAAAGGAGCATTCAAAAAATACTGGCATCCTACAAGACAAAAGGAAATTTTTAAATTGGGGAATACATAGCACCTTTCCCACTATTATAGATATAGATATATTATAGATGGATGGATGGATGGATGGATGGATGGATGGATGGATGGATGGATGGATGAATGGAAATGATGGATATCCATTAAAGAAACTGCACCTCACAGAAGAAACTTTTAAATTAAATGCCTGTAGTCTTCCCAAACTGTCAACTTGACCCATAAAATAGACTCCAAAACAGTCTACGTCTATAAAAAAATTTTAAAAACAAACTTAAAATGGAAACATTTAAAACTGGTGAAAATTATCCCACACCACCTCAAAAACAACTTAGCAAAAGAAACTATATAGTATAATACTCCAAATTAAATACGGTATTTTCAAGCAAGCATGAGAATATGAAAAACACCTTGAATGAGATTGTCAAAATGGAACAAAAATTGATATAAAACAGAAAAAACAAAAGTGAATTTAAAGAAATAGAAAGAGGGAAAGCTGGGATGGCTCAGCAAGTTAAGCGCTCACTTTGAAGCCCCGGGGACCAAGGATCGAATCCCGGCCCCAGCCCATGCGGACCCACATGCTGAACTGGGGTGTGACCCCAGTTCAGTTCTTGCCTATGTGGGAGGCTCCTGGCCCAGTTCCTGCCCTGCGCAGTCCTGTGCCCACCTGTGGAGTGAAACTATATGGAAAACTAATGTCAACTATGGAGACTACTTTGGGCTCTCCCCTTCTCTCTGTCTCTCTCTGTCTCTGTTTCTCTCTGTCAAAAATCAATAAAATAAATCTTTAAAAAAAGAAAAGAAAGAAAGAAATAGAAAAAAATGGAAGGGAAAAAAATCATCTCAGAAATAAAAAATTAAATTACAAGGCGGCATAGGAAGATTGTAGCAAATGAACACTTAGTAAGAGGAAATTAAGAAAAGTAGAAAAACAACTAAAATAATACAAATAAGACAAAAACATTAAAAAGAGACAAAGAGAAAGTAGCTTAAATGGAAGACAAGCAAAGGAGATCCAATTACATATAAATGGAATTTCTGAATTAAAACAAAAAGTGTAATAGAACTATTATTTTAAAATATTGTCCATGGAATGATTCAGGAAATCATAGAAGATCTAAATCCACAAACTAAATGGGCCCACCAGGTACCTGGAAGATTTACCCAGAATTATCAACCCACAGATATACTCTAATAAAATATTAAAACTTCAAAGGTAAAGAAAAAAACCTCAGGTTTGCAAGCAGGCAAAAAGACTAAACATTTTACATCATCAGTCTTCAACATAGTTTCATTCCACACAGGTGAGTGGGGGGCTGCATACGACGGGAATTAAACTGGGGGCCTCCTGCATGGAAGGTGTGCCCACCCCCACGAACTGGGGCCTGGGGCCTGGGCCAGGGCCCGGACTCGATCCTCTGACCCCAGGACTGCAATATGAGCGCTTCACCCGCTGAGCCATCTTGACATCCCCTAAACATTTTAAAACAGCAAGATAATTCAGCTGTTATCAACCTTCCCAAGAGCGACACACAAATCAAGGCAAGAAGCAAGCAGTATTTGCAAGAAACTCAAAGAGGGGGTGGGATGGAGAGGAGAATGTGAACCAAGGATTTTACATCCAGCTAAGCTGTTCTTCAATATAAAGGACATAAATAAAAAATAATTAAAAAAAAAAAAAGTTTTACACATGCAAGAACTTGGGGAATACTATATTCATGAGTCCTTGAAGAATCTGCTAAAAGATGAATTTCATCCAACCAAGTTATGACTGAGGAAATGTAGTCAATTTACTATATTTAACTTTAGATTTAAGACTAAAACAAAAATAGAGACAAGAATAGAATAATAGAAATTGCCACTACTTGTATGCTCTGCAAAGTGAACATAACGTGAATAAAAAGTGGACAAAAAGAGAGAGGGAAAGTGGAAAGGAGAATAAATTCAAAACATTTTTGTTTATTGAGTTATATATGTCAATATTTTCCATGTTACAAATTAAAACTGAGAAGTTATTTATTTTCTTGCTGTAAAATAACAATAATAAACCTATTACATGGTAACAAATAATATGTTTACGAATAGTGACATTTCCCCAAAAAATATAGTAAAAAGATTGTCATCATTTTACATTTTCACAAATCCCCTTAAGGTCTGGCTTAATAGAAAACAGCGGGATTTTCATAGGTGTTTCACACATCTCCTTAGCCACCACAGCAATAACATCATCACATATCATGTAGCCTCTGGAAAACTTTCATGTGCATTCATGAGAAAATGAGAGCAGAAAAGTGAAATGATATCTTAGTATTATTATGAAAATAGTTTTGACCTCACACACCCCCTGAAAGCACTTCAGGGGCCTCCAGCAGACTTCATTTTGAGAACATCTGTTGTACAGACAAAGGAGAGGAGTTGAGGATACATTTAAAAACTAACCGACTTGATTTAAAAAAGGTTAACAAACAGTAGAGAGGGACATCTTAAAAGGTAAGTACAAAGGTTATCATTAATTGCCTATCCTAATACCAAAGGAATTTTTAAACTTAAAGAGCAAAACAAATACATCATGTAAAGAACCCGAAAATATAGTAAAATCATATAATAATTACAACTGAAATAAAATGACAGGGTAGAGACCAAACAAAAAAAGCATATTAATAAATGTGAATTGGCTTAATTCATCTTTTAAAAGAAAAAATATTTCCAAAATGACTTGCAAAGAAATATTAAATCTGAAAGGAAGCCTAAATGTGAAGGGATGGATACAGACATAACAGGTAAATAAAATCAATGGAGGGAGACGGTGGTAGGACAGGGTAAAAGGGGTCAAATATATGGTGATGGAAGGATAACTGACTCTGGGTGGTGAGCACATAATGCAACATATAGATTGTGTATCATACAAATGTACACTTGAAACCTAATTTTACTAACCAATGTCATCCCAATAAATATAATAAAAATAAAAACAAATTAATAATAATAAAGCAAAATTATCAAGGCTATAGTCCACACATGAAAACACTCAGCCCAAAGATTTCACAAGGAAATTTTACTAAACCCTCAATCACTAGATCCAAAATTACAAAAATTGTTCAAAAGCCTAGAAAATAAAGGAAAACTTTGAAAATCATTTTATGACGCAAACATAATATTGATACTAAAATATGATAGTCTAAAATTTAAATATATAAAATTACAAATGAATATAATTTATGAATATTAATGCAAAAATATTAAATGTTCATTAGCAATTCATCACTACTCTGTAAAAATAATATGCAGTAACCAAGGAGGATTTGTTCTAGGAATGCAAGGTACACTCATTAGCATAAAATGCCATCAATCTAAGGAGAAAAATCATATTATTATCTTAATAAATGCTGTAAACCTTCTTTTCAACACCCATTCCCAACACACACGCACACATTCACACACATACAGGCATGCATGATGCATGTATACATACACACACACATACAGGAATGCATGATGCATGTATAAACACACACATATAGGCATGCATAATACATACATATACACACACACCATGACAATCTTACTTGGTATAAAAACACTACAGGAATGTGCAAGACTTGTACCTCCATGATGGTCCCAATGATCCCCATTACCACATATCCACTTTTTTGTATAGAACCCTCCCACATTGAAGTGTTGATCTGTATACGCAGTTACACAAATTACAGAAATAATGTGTGACATCCAAGGCTCAGTTATAAAAACATAATTGTATTTTGCATCTTGGGTCACCTGTCCAGTGCAAGCCAGCCGCCATGTTTGAGGACCTTCAGGCAATCCCATGGAGTGGACTGTGTGGTGAGAAACTGCAGCCTTCACTAGCACCAACCTGCCAGCCATGTGAGTGAGCCACCTTCGAAGCACCAATTAAGCCTCCGATATCTGTGGCCCCAGTCACCATCTTGACTTCTACTTCATGAGAGACCCCCAAGCCAGAATCACCCAGGGAGGTCATTCCTAAATCCCTGCACTATAATAAAACATCTGAGATAACAAATGTTTATTGTGTTAGGCCACTAAGTTTAGAGGTAATTTGTTAGGCAGCCATAGCTAACTAGTACAATGTGTATGAGAAGCCTTAAACAGACTACTGAAAGACACAAAGTCAGATTTGGACAAATGGAGAGGTAGCTCTTGTTCCTGGACAGGACAACTCAACATCATAATAAAATCTCTTCTCCCTACATTAATTTATAAACTTAAGGCAATAGCAATACAATTACCAATAAGCTTTATCTATAAAGCTGTAGATAAGTGGTAACAAAAGTTCATATGGGAAAATAGACATGCATGAATAGTTAGGAAAAGACTAAAAACAGCAAAGCTATGAAAAGGGATCTATCAGACATTACAGCCTTCTTTAAAGCCTCCATAATTAGAAGCTCATAGTACTGGCACATGAATAGGCAGACAAACTGATGCCACAGAAAAGAACAGAATGCCAGATGGACACCCAATACACAAGGACAGTTACTATACAAATAAAAGGGTCCTTCAAACCCCATGGCAAAGATGAACTTTTTAAAAAATAATATTGAGATAAGGGGCTAGTCCTTTTGGAAAAGATACAATTAAATGCATTCCTTACATCACAGGTAAAAATAAATTCCAAAGGAATCCATCTATGTAAATGTAAAATAAATAAAACCATATAAGCACTAGATGAAAACATGGTTGACTTCCTCTAGAACCTGCATATAAGAAAAGTTTCTAAGATTTAAACTCCATTTGAAAAAATTTTTTTCAAAGATAAATTTGAATATATAAAAATTATAAATTTTATTCATGGGAAAAAAAATGCCACGACCAAAAATAAAATGACAAATGACAAACTGGAAAAAAATATTTGCAGAATGTATCATAGATAAAAAGATATTATCCTTAATATACTTAAAAAGTCCTACAATAAGAGGGGGGGGAGGGGTGAAATGACCAAAACCTCAATAGACCAATAAGTTAAAGGGACAAGCAAACCATTCATTAAAAAGATATATGATGGTCCTTAGTCACGTGATACTATTTCACTTTTACTCAGAGAAAAGCAAATAAAATTACAGTGAGATACCATTTTTCTCCAATCAGGTTGGCAAACAACTAAAAAGCTTGGCAACAGTCTGCTGGCAAGGCTGTGAGGCACTCTCTTTCATTGCTGGAGGGAATGCAGATGCTATAACGCCTGTTGGGAATTTGGCAACCTCTCACAAAATTACATCTGCATTGCCTTTTAATTTAGCAATCCCCATTCTGGGATTTTACCCTGAAGAATTTACACCTCTACCAATACGAAATGCATTACGTTATCTACTACAGCATTATTTATAAATACAAAACATTGGAAAAAAACCTAAATGTCTATACATAGAAGATTGACAGAATATATTACTATATATATATATATATATATATATGCACAATAGAGTGATTTGTAATGAAGAAAAGAGATCTCTATGAGCTAATAGGAAGTGAGTTCAGCATATACTGGTGACAAATGCAAAACACAGATATATTCATATTTCCATAGTTACAACATGTCTATGTGAAATAGTTCAATGCAAAGGGAAAAATGGTCATTGGTAGACTCACCTGAACTTAAGTGACCAAAGTTAACACCTTCAGAAATGGTATAAATTGGTATGTGGCTCATGACATGATGTCCTGAAAACACAGTATCACTTTTGTAACATTTCTGCAAAAAATTCTTAATCATGAAAAAAAGTTACACACACACAAACTGAGGAACAGTCTATAAAATAAAATGGTAATGGCATAAGAAAAGAATCCTGAGGGACAGAAAGAAAGAAAGGAAATAAGAGTTGTGACAGGTAGTACCCTAAATTGGAGGGAGAAAATAGCTATAAAATTCAATGTCGAGACAAGTGGCAAAATTTGAACTTGGAAAGTGGATTACATAATAATATTAAATCAATGTTAAATTGCCTGATTTTGTGCTTGTACTCCACTTACAGTTTGTTCCTGTTCTTAAGAAACATACACTGAGATAACCAAGGGGTAAAGTTAAAGACATATAAATTTTTCACTAAGAATAAAGCATAGGTCTGCAACCTATTTGCAAATAGTTTATATATATATATAATTTTTAACATATATGTGTGTGTGTGTGTGTGTGTGTGTGTGTATATATATATGAGAGCTATCTGGAAAGTATCCAACCATATAATATGAAAAACAGAAGCATTTATGGTTGCATTTTTTCTGGACATTTGTATATGTATATGTATGTATATTAATGTATATATGGAGCAAAATGTTAAGATAATGAGTTTGAGTAAATAATATATTGCCATTCCTACATACTACATTTGCAATGTTTCAGCAAGTGTAAAGTTCAAAATAAACAGTCTTTTAAATGTACATTTCTGTTTGAAAAGTGTCAACATGAACAAAGTTCACCAGTGGTTAAAGCATGGGAGAAAGTATTTGAAATATCTAAAACTCACAAGGGCTTGACTGAATGTAAAAGAAATTTCTGCAAAGCAACAAGAAAATACAGCAATCCAATAGGAAAAATAATAATAATAAAGACAAAGCCTTTGAACAATTTACAGAGGAAGAAACCAAAAAACTATTAAACATATATATATATGTTCAGAATCATTGGTAGTTTGAGAAATGCAAATTTAAAAATGAGATATCACTTAACCCTATTAACTCACAAACATTAGAATTCTAAATAATTCTAAGGATTGGTAGAAATGGAAAAGTAGGAGCTCTTAGGCATTCTAACAGATATAAATTATATGGAAATATAAACCAGGATAGCCACTCTATATAATAATCTGGCACTACTTAATTAAATTAAATATATTACACTGTTAAATAAAAACTTCACTGGACACTTGTTGAAAAATGTTAAGGGTTGCAACAGGAGAAAGTTGAAACGAAAGGCAGAAGAATTTTTAAACACTGGGTGAGTGATTGGAAAAGGACTGGAGGATATTGAAGGGAGGTTGGTCCATGTCATCCTTCCTGCCATTGGTGTTTGCTAATTGTCATTTTTCAAAGTTAGGTTCCCACAGAGACTCAGAGAAAGTACTATCTCCTTCCAAGATTACATTTCAAAGGGATGATTTCTAATCCCCAAGAAAAACTCCTGGATTGCAAAACATTTACAATACAATTGCACGTTTCCTGAAGTATATGCTCTAAGAAAAAGGGAGGTCACTGGCCTACAATCAGGAACAAAATTGTCTAAAGTTTAATCAAGCTAAGGAGAATGTTAAGGCAGCTTCAATCAACACCCACCAGTAAGTCCATGCCTGAAGATAGCTGCATTGATAGATGATGACAGATAGATAGATAGATAGATAGATAGATAGATAGATAGATAGATAGATAGATAGATAGATAGATAGATTAAATAGATAGACAGATGATAGGTAGGTAGATAGGTAGGTAGATAGGTAGGTAGGTAGATGATAGACAGATGGATACATAGATTCACAGATAGATACATAGATAGATACAAACAAACAAGCAGGTATGTACAAGTATAAGAACAGGATTTGGAGCACAGAGAGTCACTAGCTAAATAATCTTAGGCATGACACTGAACCATTCTTAGCCTCAGTGTCTTTATCAGAAAATGAGGCTACAATATGGTAGGTCATTTCTCTTTTCCTTCTTCACTTTGTCCCTTCCACCACTCACTCCTATTGAATTCGCATTGTAAGAAATGTCAAATTTAGCGAAGAGGTTTGTTTGTCTCTATTCTATAAAATCTAAATACCTAAACCTATTTTAAAAAAAGGGGGGTGGGGAGGGGCGCTGGGGGCAAAGGCCATAAGGGTCTACCTTTCCTTTCCCCTCAGCAGAAACCAGAATAGAGAACTGCATGGCCTCCTAAAGTAGACTAAAAGGCTTCTCAGTGAGGAAGCTAAGCACCTGCTATACAACACCTTGTGTATTTTCTTACCTACAGGCCTGACTGCACATTCCATGCACAGCCACTGGTTACAATAACCCTCTCACTAAATGCAACTGTATATAAGTGGGAGTCGTTGTAATTATGACCTCAAGAATTATACTCAAAGTCAGGTGGAGTTCCTCCAGAGGGCAACGGGGAAGGGGCATGTTTGCATCCTCTGACTTACTGGATCTAGAACCATTAGAGTTCTCATGTCCTGAGCCTTCCTCACATCTGCGCTACCAGGAACTCTCTAACCCAGTTTTGAGAAATGAATGAGCCATTTCACACAGCACAAAAGCATGCAAGTTAAAGAAAATGTTCCCAACTACAACAATCCTTAGAGGTAGAGTTGGGGGAGTTCTTAGCGATCACTTAGGGAAGTACTGTCCAGTAGAATTCTCTATCTGGCTCTGCCACACAGTATCAGCCACTAGCTACATGTGGCTATCGAGGACTTGAAATGTGGCTAGTGTGAATGAGGGATCTAATTTTCAATATTATATAGTCTTAACTTAAATTTGAATTTAAATAGTCACATGAGGCTAGTGGTTACTATATCGCATAATGCAGATTAAGAAAAAGCTTTTTAACCCGGGGCCTATAGACCTCCTATTATTTAAGAATAGCCTTTAAAATAGGGGTGTCCAATCTTTTGGCTTTCATGGGACACATTGGATGAATTGTCTTGAGCCACACATAACATACACTAACACTAAAGGTAGACGATGAGCTAAAGATAAAAAATCTCATAATGTTCTAAGAAAGTTTACCGATTTGCGTTGGGCTGCATTCAAAGCTGTCGTGGGCCACATCAGCCCACAGGCCACGGGGTGGACAAGCTTGCTTTAGAAGATGCACAAATTCACCTAAAATTGTATGTGAAATATTGAATACACAAAACAATACTATTTTCCTTTGAATGATACATAGCTATCCAAGAACAAGTATTAAATAAATTAGGGTGGGTCTCTATAGGGACAGTGTTACAGGGGTGAGAATGAAAATGGGGATGAGAAGGGAAGGTGAAAATAAAATTTAAAAAAATAAAATAAAAGAGGATGGTTCAGCTCATTCAAAAAAAAATGATAGCAGGCCAAGAACTGAAAAGTATAATAATGTAACTCTTTGTGTGAAAAGTACAAAAAAAGAAAGAAAAAACTGTTTTTCTACCTGGGTGTTTTTCAAAGTCTGACTTAGCTTTCATCAAACTCTCAAAGAGGTCCAAGACTCCCACCAAATGGTAAAGAATCTCTGAGCTCTGGGAGAATAAACTTAGAACAGAAGAATGGTAATGGAGTGTGGGTTGATTAATATAACAGACAACCTTTTATCTGACACAATTGGGATTGGCCATTAGCTGGTTAACCAAGAAAGTGAGAAACTTTATCTTAAACTGGTAAAACAAAAAAAATAGTACTTAAAATATTTTATTTCAAGTTATATATAAAAATACGTGTATTTGCCTTTACCAGTCTTCTGGTGTGGAGCCAAGAACTTTTCTCCATGAACAAGTCTATTACCTAGATTTCTGAATTATATTTCTCCCATAAATCAAAACCATAATACATTTTCTGATTTCCAGTGTGTTTCTCTACATGGAGCAAGAACAAAGAAATACTTCTAAAACAATTTGGGTGCAGAATTCTTCTTGACTTTCACAATTTTCCCAAAATTTTATAGTTGTCTCACCCACATCTAATTCAAAAGCAATATTTTTCCAATTGAACTTAATGAGTCTTTCCAAAGAAACTGGGTTTAATAAAAACTCTCCTCTTTGTCTTCTCTCAAATGTCAACAGCTGTGGAAGGTAGAGTAATGGTTCCCCAAAGATATCCAAGCTCTAATCCTCAGAACCTGGATATGTTCCTTTATATGGACAAAGAAACTTTGCAGAGGTGATTAAATTAAGGATTGTGAAATGGGGAGATTATGCTAGATTATCTGGTGGGCCCAATGTAATCAACAAGGGTCCTGTGAAAGAGAGGTGAAGAGGCAAAGAGAAAATTGGAAAAAAAAAAAAAGAAAATATATATATATATATATATATATATATATATATATATATATATATATATATATATATATATATATATATATATATATATATATATATAT
>PVKE010030996.1:0-19308 GCA_004027555.1 Craseonycteris thonglongyai
TACCAAGCAGGCACTGAGATGGAATTAGTAGTGCACAGACATTGGAGGAAACCTCTGTGGCGGTTCAAGCGAGAGGGAGCAGACTGAGCAGACAGAGCCTTCAGAAGGTGATGTGGGTTTGACACCTGGGAAAGGAGAAAGGGAAGGAAGGGAGATGGTGTAGGAAGAGCCTCAGACCACAGCACAACCCTCAGAAAGGCTCGGCCACTCCAACAGATTGTTCAAGGGTAGAGTCCCAGGTTGGGCAGGTTGGGCTAGTCCTTTAGTAAATTCTGGGTTCGGTCAGCACATTTTATAGAAGACAGAGTGAGCGTCTGTTTATTTGATACATTGGTTATGAGCAGGGGAGCTGAGCTTCTTTTAAGAGCATCCATTGTAACAATTACTGTACGGCTATCTTCCCCTCTGGAATGTAAACTGCACAAGAGCAGGAATCAGTCCATGCAGAGAGCAAGTCTGGCACGTAGTAGATGCTCGATTAATATTTGTGGACTACAAACTCTCCTGACCAGCTCCTCAGTGTTTCTTGATGGCCACACATTTCCTGAGGATGTGCCAGGCAGCGGCTTTTAATGACAACGGTGAGGGATTAGATGTTGGATCTGGGTTTAAGTCTTAGGCCCAGCTCATCTGATCTATGTGACCCTTAGGCAAGTCATCTTACCTCTTTGAGCTTTTATTTACGTATCTGTAGAATGGGGACAATACTATCTACCTATTAGATATTATTTGTCTGTTTTGAACATCGAATCAGATCTTGCAATCACAGTATTGTTACCATCATTATTTACAACAGCAAACTTACGTATAGAGAGTGATTTTTAGTGTTTGTGGTGATTCAAATTAACTGTAGGGTCACAGCCTCCAAGACATAAAAATTGCCTTGAAGTATATCACTACTTCCATGGAAAAATCACATTCAACATACATTGACACACCTGTGAAAGAGGGAAACAGTCCTAAGCAGAGACAGCCTCACATCCTCACATGTGGTAGGTTCAGTTATCGGTCCCCCAAGCCCGCCCTTGAAGCTAGGCTCCATATCTTACTTGTCTGTGTGTTGTTAGCACTTAGCAAGGAGCTTATAGGGACCAATAAATGCACATTCCTAACCTCAAACTGGAGATACAGCCATGTGCCCATGTGCCCCATGCATTTGTGGATTTAATCACTACAACAGCCCCACATGGGCAGTAAGGTTTCCAGCCTCAGAATGGAGAAACTGAGGCCCACTGAGGTGAAGCAACTTGCCAGAGCTTGGGAGCTTACCGTTTCGGGCCTGAGTCATCCTGGCTCCACACCGGGGTTTTTCCACGAGAGCACTTGACTGCCAAGCCCCCAGACAGGTCACCCGAAGGTGCAGTCTGAAAGGTAGCACAATGCCCTTCTCCCCAGAGACTCCAGCCTCCAGGGAAATGTTCTAGGAAAGCAGCCTCTGCTGACGTGTCCCAATTTAGACACACGAGTCTCCTGGGAGGAGAGACAGACATGGGCTGTGGGCTGGAGGATTTTTACCTTGGAGTTGAGGAGAAGTCAGCCTGATCTGATTACAGAGCCGCTCCAAGAAGTTTCGGTGATTGAAATGTCACTTTTCCTGCCATGTCTCCACTGTTCAAACTTTCTGCATGCAAATGCACTCAGGAGCAATAGTCCATTCACAACAACAGGGACATTTGCTGAGCTCTTACTCTGGGCGGGGCTGGGGTTACTGCCCTGGGGCCATCACACCCATGTTTAGCCTTGCAGTCTCATGACTGTCATGTCAGGTAGGGTCAGGGAGAGTCGAAGAAAACTGGTTTGGCCGATGGAATCCTAGTGTTCTCATGACGCCTTTTGACATCATCAGAATAGGCGATCCCGTATCTTTAGTCTAGCTCAAAGAAATACATTTCAACAACCATTTACAGAGGCAGGAAAACCTCTGCCCCACCCCCATCCCCCTATTTATTATTCCATGTGCCCAGAAGAGGACACTGCGTCTTTTTGAGAACTGCTTCTCCCCAGTCTAACCGTGTGTGTCTGCAGGAAGACTTCCCCGAATGCGCAGGAACACCCCTGAGTCTAGCGGGGCCACTCTTAGAATCCCATTGCCCCGGCCACAGTGGTTGGCCCAGGAATTGGCACGTGATCCAAACTCAGCCATTCAGAGAAGGCACCTGGGAATTTTCTGACCAGTGTTGGTGGGAAAGTGGGAAACAGTCTGATTTCCTGTGTTGTTTTAGGCTTGGACGTTCAGAGGTACCTGTGATACTGGTTTGAATCTAGTGAGAATGACAAGGTCGAGGGAATAAACCAGCACACAGACCAAGGCTAGAGAAAAAGTATGTTGTTGAATTAGTTTCTGGCCCCAACCCTTCTTATGATCAACTACACCACTGATCTTTCTGCAATTGGAACATAAGAGCCAATAAACTCTTGGGTAGGTTCAAGTGCAGAGTGCGTTTTGGTCACTTAAAACCACCGGGTTCTGGAGAAAATGGTTTAAAACTCCTCCAGTTATATTATGTCATAATGTGGTTAGTAAGTACTTCTGAAGGACCCATTGTGGACCAGGCGCTCATCTAGATGATGGGGACCCAAGAGTGAGGCACACCGCTCACTGTCGAGGGCTGTGCTGTCCAAATGCAGTCGCCACCAGCCTCATGTGGCTACTTGAATTTAAAATAATTAACATTCAGTAAAATTGAAAATTCGGTTCTTTAGTCCACCAACAGGATTCGTGTCAATAACAACACTGGACTAGGTTGGGGGCTTGGCCCTCAGCCCAGCTCAGGGGCGATTTTTCAATGACTCGTTTCTTCAAGGTAAAACCACTGCAGAGAGCTGGAGTGATCAAGGGGTTGTGTTGCATTATGTTTTTATTTTTCCATAAAGAGGAAGAAGGCCCTCACTATGCAGCATAGAGTTCTGCCTGTTCTCATGGTGTACAGGATTTGCCCACCCCCCGTGTGGGTTTAGAGGCTGTCAAACCAACCCAACCCCGAGAGAAAGAAGAAGCCCAAGGCACTCTCTGAAAAACCCAGACACACACACGCAAACACACACACACACACACACACACACACACACACACACACACACACACACACACACATTCTCTCTTCAACTAATTGGTGGCACCCAACCATAACCAAGAAAAAAGACAACAAACTATCTATTTAAATTGCAGATTGTGACCTTTATGCTTGAAATCGGTTCAAACATCCTCTTTATAGCTTTGGGGTTCTGGCACTCAATAATCCTCCAAATTATTTTCTTCTGTTGGTTTTTGTTTTTTAATGGTTGTTATTATGCATTGCATTCCCCCAATTTCTGGGCCTCACCCCCACTTGGTTTCTCATGAGAGTCAAGGTAATTTGAAAATGCCTGCAGTGGGACTTTTTCTCTTCAAAGTTGCGATTTTTTTTCTACTCAGCCAACCAGATGCAGAAGCTGGTTTGCAAATACTTGGCGCCCCCGCCCCCATAGACATAAGGAGGGAAGTTTAAACAAGATTGGGGGATGGGAGTGCTGGCCAGGAGAGAGACAGGGGCTTTTTCTCCAAGCTGTGAAACTCCTCTGCCCCTAAAGATCTGTCATGCATGGTCTAAGCTAGCTTTACCCAGAGTGCTAGGGAAGATGTGAGGTGTTACTAAGTAGCTGGGTTAAACGGCGATGAAAGAAGTCCCTAATGCAGGACTTCTCAGGGCCTTCAAATGCTACAATGTCAGAGGATGGGGGCTTTCTTTTGTGTGAGGTGGTGGAGGGTGGGAAGGGGGCAGGTTTACTTGTGCAGTTTCCCAAGTTTACTTAATCAGAGTGTACCTATGTCCCAGAATGGTTTCCTAAAAAGAGCTCCGCAGCCCACTCAGGAGATGCTGTGGGTTCTGGTGGCTACAGTAGCAGGCTTCTTATGAGCCGGCCTGGGGACATCCCAGAACATCACTTCTGCCGCATTCTACTGGTTGAGCAAGTCACCAAGGCCCACCCAGAATCACAGGATAAGGAACCTCTGCCTCTCAGTAGGATGTACCGCCTCCTCAGGATCCCACTATTATTCAGGTTTCCCAAACAGCTCAGTGAAGAAAGAATGGAGTGAGCCCTGCTTGTTTGTTTGTTTAAGATTTATTTTATTGTTTTGAGAGAAGGTGTGAGAGAGACACAGAGAGAGAGAGAAAGAAGAGAGGAGGGCCCAGGGCAGCCTCCACAGTTGTACATAATCAGCTTTGACATAGTTTCATTCCACACAGGTGGACTCGGGGTGGTGTGGGTGTAACTGATCCATAGGCCTGCCACGTGGGAGCTGGCACTGCAGTTCAGCATGTGGGTTTTCACAGGCCAGGGCCGGGACTCAATCCCCAGAACTTGGGACTTGATCCCCAGACCTCATGGCTGCAAAGCAAGAGCCCAACCTATTGAGCCTTCCCGGTATCCCTCTTGGCATTGTTAATGTGTCCATTTTAAGTCCCAATTCACCCCCCCCCACTCCCTAACTGTACCCCCAGACCTAGGAGTTGGTGTGGACATCGTTATTTCTGTCTCCCTGCTCTCTGCTCCCCTTTTTTCTACAGTCAAACCCCTCTTTCCTGAGGGCTCACACAAATAGAATTAGCCTGGTGAGGGTCATAGCGCGTTTAGATTCCTCTCAGGGCTGACACCTGAAGTACAAGAAATGTACGATGACTGAGTGACGAATAATTCCAGCAAAAATAAATAACAAGTAATAATAATAAGTATTAGTCAGGGCTAGGCCCTGTGTTGAGTAGCTTCTATTCACTCAATTCTCACTACACCCTTGTGAGGTGGCGACTGTGATTAATCCCATTTTACAGACGAGTCACTTGCTGACTCATTGCTCCAACCTGAGTCATAGGCTACATGGCTAATGCGCAGATGAGAGATGCCAGGCTAGATCTGTTCCCTTCACATGTGGTCTTCTACAACTCTACACAGGACTGGACGGGTGGCAGGGAAAGCAGCCAGTATCCACGCTGGTTCCTATTTATTAATGGAGTCCTTTCTGTAGGCCAGGCTCATGGGATATAATTTATTGAGTAGTTTCTCTAAGTCAGGGTCTGTGTTAAGAATTGAATTGACTCATTTAAGCCTCACAGCAGCCTCATTATGTAGGGCTTACTATCAGTTGAGGAAACTGAGGCACAGCAATGTTACAGAACCTATCCAGTAGTGCCATATAGCTTGTTGGTGACGAAGCCAAGATTTGAACCCAGGACTCTTGAGTCCAGAGCCGGAGCTCTTACCCACTCTGTTGCCCTAGAAAAGCGGCTTTGTGCAATTGCAGACAGCAACCTCAGCTTGCACCAAAAGACCACATCTCAATGGCATTCAGCTCTTCCTGAACCTTCGAAAGCTGGAGTGTCAGCAAGGGTCCTGTCTACCCCCTGCTTTGGTGTGGAGGCTGCGAACCTCTTCAGCGCCCCGTGTCCTTCCTTGTTGGGCCGGCCCCATCGTTCATCAAAGCATTCAGGCCGAAGGAAAACTACAGCCAGGCCCGGAGCCCAGACTCCGGGGTCTTGCCTCCCAGGCCTGTCCGCCTGAACAGCTCCCTTTGTGCCTGATCACCAACCGCTCTGACATTTTCCTTAAGGGGTTCTGAAGGCCCTCACAGGCCCATCCCGAATTCTCCAAATTCCCTCCGGCCTGGGGCGGAAAGAATTTCCGACCAAACTTGGCAGGCCAGGAAGGACTGTGGTCGGGCCGTGCCTTCTGGAAGGTGCTCTGCAGCCCTGGCAGCCCAATGTGAGTTTCCTCCCTGAACTCCTTGCTAAGAATAACCACCCAAGCCGCCTCCACCCTCCGCAGAGGCTGCAGCCTTTTCGGAAGCCTCCCTCTGCACAGTGTAAACCCCCAGGGGTGGAAGAGAAAGTACACGGTGAGCCCGAGCCCTGAACCCAGCATGGGAGGTTCCGATTCTCTTGGTGTGCTGGGGGAACCATCCATGCCCAGGGCATTTCTGGAGATCAGCACTGTTTTCTAGTAGGACTGCATCCGTGGCGCAGGGAGCAGACCCTCAGACTTTCCATGGTGGGAGCTGTGAGCGCCCTGCCAGGCCAATTTTGACAATATCTGGAGACATTCTTGGCTGTCACAACCAGGGGAGTGATAGTAGCATCTTGCAGATGCTGCTCAACATCCCGCAATGCACAGAGGCCCCCCCCCCACCTACCTCCAACCCCAGCAGCACAGAATTATCTGGTACAAGATGTCAACAGTGCTGCTGCTGAGAAATCCTCATCTGCGTCTATCACACAGCACCGCGCTGGACCCAGATTAACTGTTCCCAACACCATAGTTCCTTTGTGTTTTATTTATTTGTTACCACCTGTCAACCTGCTACGGTGATTCTGGGTGGTGTCTTGTTAGAAGAAGAAAAAAAATCTTAATAAATAGGGGGATGAGAAAGCAGTACAAAGCCCATGTTGGCCAACAGAACTATGAGGCCAGCCACAGATGCCGGCCCCGCGCAATGCTAAACTGTCCCCGGTAGAAAGGAAGCAGGTGAGGTATTCTATTTAATGGTATTTTAGTTAACCCAAACTCTCAACGATCTCATTTGAACATGAAATCAACATAAAATAGACTTTGTGTTTAAGAAATAATTTTTTTTGCACTAAGTCTGCAAAGCCTGGCATATGTGTTAACCCTTGCAGACATCTCCATGTGGATCTGCCACAAATCTAGTGGCTCTTGGCTCTCGTCTGAGACAGCATTAATGCTGGATGAAGACCTTTTCACTCACCGATGTGTGGTGACACACAGGTCAGGTTAGAAGAGGAAAAGAGAAAGAGAAATAGGAAGAAAGAAAGATGAGAAGGGAACCTTTTAGAACATACAAGTAGGAAGCAGGACTAACATCACCAAAAATGGTTTGGAGCCCTGTTCTCCGCCTCTGCCCACTGGCATCTGGGAGACGGCTTCTGGATCCTGTCTCTTCTCTCCAGGTTAACCTTGGTCCCAGGTACCAGCAGGCGGAGGCTTGGGGGTTGTGACGCTGACCGCCCAACCTAGGGAGCTGTCCTCTCCCCACTGCCTCCAGCAGAAACCCAAACCCCACCAGGGGAGGCCCAAAGACCACCCGCCTCCCAATCAAATCAAAAGGACTGTGTAAGCCTTATCCAAGGCTGGCTCTTGCAGTGTTTTTAAATCACCTTTGGCTTACGAAGGTTGATTGCCTGCTTGTTTCATCAAGCAACAAGATAAAGCCCATTTCCACAGCGAATACGGTGGAGCATTTGGAGAGTGCTGAGTCCATTAGGAACCAAAGTGGTTTCCCACTGTCATCAGCTGAAATAGGATGACGATACAGCTCAGGGCCCAGGAGGGTGGCCCCAGGATCAGGGCACGGATCCCCAGACCGACTGCTACATCAGAGCGCCCCGCTAAAACTGACTATGAAGGCATTAAGGGCAGGGGCACTGGGGTCAAGCGACCTGAGTCCAAGCCCCAGCCCTGCTGCCTGCCTCTGACAATGGGCAAGCAACTGAATTCCTCTGAGCTCTTTTCTTTATCCATAAAGTGGATTAATCTTTGTTATCCCCTCTGGACCACCTCCCTCCAGTCATGTGTGTGCCTCTCACACGCATCTTTCTCCAGTTTTGGTTCAAGTGCTACCTCCTCCAAGAGACCTTCCCTCCCTGGCCTGGTACTCTCTGTCTCCTTTCCTGGCTTTGCTTGATTCTTTCAGAACATTTGTTACAGAATATATTATACCATGGATTGGTACATTTTGTTGAGCTATCTCTCCCCAGTAGAATTTCAGCTCCAAGAGGGCCTGGGTTTTGTCTGTTTTGTTCACTGCTCTAGTCCCAGCACTGAGAACAATGCCTTGAATGAGTTAGATGCTCAATAAACATTGTTTGAAATAATTTAATTAAACAAACACCCAACAGTGTCCGGCACACAGTTATTCATTATCACTCTTCGGGTATGGGTCACAAAGCAGGTCAGCACCCCACGGCTCCTACTTTCACTTTACTAATTCACCTAAAGTACGTATTGTGCATATGCTATGTACCAAGCTGTGTGCTAGGCTCTGTTAACACAGGGTTGGGCTAAAGGACTCGTAGATCAGCAGAGGATTTACTAGCACTTCCCTCAGAGGTTGGTGTGGTGACTGAATGAGCAAATGCATGAAAAATGCTTCACACAATCCAGGAACAGAGGGCTGGTACTAGTCAGCTTTTGCAATAACCAAGCTGCGTGACAAATTCCCCAACATCTCAGTGGGCTCCAACAAGGTGAGTCCTTGTTCACGTGTCTGACGGCTGGGTAGGCCGGAATGGGGATGCTCCCTATGTCTTCATTTGGGAGCCTAGGACAAAGGATAAGCTCCTACCTGGGCATGCTGTTCTCTAGGGGAGAGCAAGAAAGGGTGAAGCTGGCCATGGCTGAAGGTCACTGCCTGCAATTGGTGCAGAATCACCTCTGCCCACATTCCATTAGCCAAATCAACCCACGCAGTCAAGCCCAATATCCATGGGGTGAGGGAATAGACTTTTCTCACTGACCAGGGTAAAGAGAGTGAATATTTTCTGGACAAGAGTACAAAATACCATATGTTTAATAAAAGGTTTTTATTATTATAAGGAAGCAAAACTACTTCTTCCATGAAACCCAATACAGGTGATAGTCAACTGTTCCATATTATCCCCCTAGATGGTGACAGCGTTGGACGTTGGAAACTCATTGGTATTTGTATGAAGTGGAGAGAGCACCAATTCGAAATCAAAGCAGACTCAGGATCCCATCCCCTGGGCGTGTCCTTTCACCTCTCCAGGAGTACTCTATAAAACGAGTTCCCACAGGAATCTTGGGGTTGCTGCGAAGATCAGAGGACGCACGCATGGGCAGACCTGGTGAGCCCTGAACACCCTGCAGTGGCTGATTATTCACAGCCATCAGTGTGGTGAAGTGTTCTTAGCTCAGCGGGCACCCAGCAGAGCGTCAGGCCATTCCTGACGGATATCTGCATAAAGACACCCTTGAAGGTGACATTGAAATATTTCTCTTTCACTTCCTTCTCCTGCATTGATCCTGGGTGCCAATTCCAGCAAATGAGACTTCAGCAAAACCGACATTGACTGGGTATCTCAGGGCCCAGTACTCTGCTATGGGCTGGGACTACAGCAGTAGGCAAGGCAGCAGTGACGTATCAGCTGCTGGCATAAAGTTCATGTTCTGTGGGGGACTTTGGGTAAGTCCTTCTAAGTGTGGGGCATGCTGGGGGTGCAGGGGACGATGGATAAGAATGAGAGAGCTAAGTTGGCAGGGATGTCTTACTGACCGAACAGCCACGAATGACACATGGTGATGAGAGCGGTGCTCCAGGCTCTGTTTGAATGACCAAGCTGTGTTATAATGTGCAAGCTCTGGAGGCTGAGAAGCCAGGAGGCTCCTGATCCAGCCTGGACAGTCCGAGGCAGCTTCCTGCAGGAGGCAGACTGTGGCCGTGGTGGTTGACCTGCCCAGAGGCTGCAGACGAAGGTTTCCTTGATTCTCAGACTGAGGCACAAAGGTGGGAAACTCTCTGATTTCTCTGGACGTGCCTGGGTCCAGAGGTGATTCTAAATCTTCTGCAGACACCTTGTAACCTGTCTGGGGAAAACTTACAAAACAAAGAAATGGCAGGGACCAGGTCCTGGAGGATACCCATTGAGCTGCTGCCTCAGCAGAACGGGGGCTCTCCCTCCTCCCTCGCCTCTGGAATTTCAGTCATGTGGGGTTGTGCTCATTTGAAAAGGTATTTCTATTGCTTGCTTCTAAGAACAGAGAGGGGTAAAACTCGGCTGGGTCTTGAAGGTTGGATAAGAGCTTTCTAGGTGAAGAAGGAGTGAAGGTCAACCCGGGGAATGCCTTGGGGAAAAGGCATGGATGATTTTGGAAGAGGATCAAAGGGCAAACCAGGGGCCAGTTCACCGCGGGCCTGCCACTGGTAAAGGAGTAGACAGAGGGAAGGGCAGAGCACTGTGGCTGCTTTTGCATCCCTCTGTTACCCATAACTCTGAAGTCAGGAGTCAGGAACGCCCTCCTCAGGTTTCGCCTGAGTGAGAGTCCCCAGCCAGCAAACATCCAGGACAGGCCTCGACTGTTTCTGAACGTGTCCCCAGCCTCTCCCGCAGCCAGATTTGCATATTTTGATTGGTTCCCCTACTTATCATCTGTCCCACTAGGAAGAACCTTTCTTGTTGCCAGCCCCTGGAGAATGATTAAAATCCCACACTATCATCCAGACCTTAATATGAGATTCCTAGAGGCAGAAACCTGACTTGACCTAATTTCCCATAATTAACTCGTCAAGACACCTGGTGTGGCTGCTGCTCTCTTCAGGGACTTTTCTGGCTTTCCCCCAATCCTCCCGGTGAGTCCGGGCCCTCCTCATCTCCTGGGGGATGGGGGACAATGGGATGGAAGTCCTGCTGTGAGCCCCACCCTAAGGTGGGTGTTTTAGGAGTGTGAACTCATCACTTCTCTCAACAGCCCTGCCGCACGAATAGAATGATTCCTGCGTTACAGATGAGCTGACTGAGGCTCAGAGACGTGGTCGCTTGCCCAACGACACCCAACTGGAAAGTTCCAGAACCTAGATTAATGGTTACTTGCTTACTTAGAGGTCTACATCTAGGCAGATGCCAAAGAAATTGTGACTTAAAGCCAATGCAGGATCCTTTCTAAGCAAGGGAGACCCCCCTCAGGAGATATGATTTGACCACGGTTGTCCCTCCTACTACCTGTCACAGTCCCTGAAAGCCCTCTCTTAGTCATTCCTTTTGTTGGGTATTTCTTTTTCCACCACTATTACCCAAAATTAGCATCTGGCAAGGAGACCCAGGAGACCCCGTTAAAATACAAATCTCCTTTAAGACTTCTCAAAACTGACTCTCTAGGAATGAGGCCTAGGAATATGGGAATATTCTTCATTCTAGATAATTCTGATGGACAAGCTGCTGACAACACCATGTGGAAAAATATCCACATGGTTGTCGTTAAGTGAAAGAAATACCCCATATTTGTTGTGTCCAAGCATGAGCCCGTATTTGACAAAGAGATCTCAAATGAGCACAGAAAAGTCTGGGAGAGTATGTAAACAGTGAAACATTCTCACTCACAGGGGTTCTAGGGCTGGATCAAGGTTATCTGTGTTGCTTGAGCATTGTGCACAGGGCATGGGTTCCCTTGTAATCACAAAAAGCAATAAGAATCGTTTAATGCAAATGTCCTTGAAAGAGAGGAAGGGCATGAGTGGCTGGAAGGCAACATTTCTGGCCATGGCAGCTAGCTGAGAACAAAGCCTTGTGGGAAAACGGCTTAGGCACCGAGGGGAGCTGTTGGGAAGGTGTGCACACCCCCGCAGGGACAGGCAGCAAAATCCAGATCTTTCTGCTTCCATAACCTGTCATCTTGAGCTCTATGCTAGACCATCATGGCCAATTGCAATGATGGCCCCAAAGCTCCATCCCTACCTCTGCCCTTGCCTTGACCATGTGACCACAGAGCTCAACCATGTGACTTGCTTTGGCCAATGGGATTTTAGCTTACACATATTCAACTAAGTGTAGAGCTCTGTACACATTTACTGAACTATATAACAGGAATTCTGCTCCGTCTTTAATCCTTACAAGACATGACATGGGAATCCTTATTAGCAGATAAAAAAGAACAAAAGGTAGTTCTAGAAAAAAGAGCTGTAATGCAGGTGAAAGAAAATCCATGCTATAGTAGGACAAAGTCCATACTACCATAAAGCACTCTCACCAATTAACACAAACTATGACAAATGACCCAATAGAAAAGTGAGCAAAGGATAAGAATTCATGGGGGGAAAATAAATCTGATTGGCTAACAATAAATATAGGAAAAGATGCTTAAATTCTCTAGAAGTTAGAGAAATGCAAATTAAAGTAACAATGAGTGTCATTTTATACCCAGTGAACGGGCAAAAATTGAACAGAGCTCTCACACCTCCTACTGGCAGAGATGAGGGGAAAGGGAACGTGCAGGAATGGCTGACAGATGCCTAGAAACTGGCCCATGAGATACCTGCTTCCTTGTTAACTAAGGCAGTTCACGTCAAGAGTCATCAGTCAAAGCTGGGTGAGTTGAGTTGCAAAGCTTATGCTGCCAACCACTGAATAAATGGAAGAAACTTAGTGCTCTAATCAAGAGATTTTCAAGCCTTGAAAGAAATTAAAGTAGTAGAAGCCTCTCTTAAGAACACAGGAAATCCCAACCCAGTGAAAGAAAGAACTGCTGTGCTTGAAGTTGAGGGAGGGGTCCAGTCCTTCTCCTGTACCCCTTTCTCATTACAGAGCTAATGAATTGCTAGACTTTTGTGGAGCAGAGTTTGAAACAATTGGTCAAACCCAACCCCATCATGGGCACATGCTGGGTCGATTTTGCTGTTGGTGGTGTTGCTGCTATTATTTTAAATAAACTGTTCCTGGCAATGAGAGGATTTTGGAAGCTTTTTTTTTATCAATATGGATAATAACAGCCATTGGTGTCCAGCCTGGTTTTGGCAGTGGAACAACCAAAAATTTCAGCCAAGGGAAATTGAATGGGCAGCGTTGAACACTCATCGTTGGAATTTCAATGGGCAATTTCATGGGGATGTTTTGGTTCTTTCCTTCACACTGGACCCACGGGAGGGGTGGGAGGGTGGCTGCCTTCACACTTTCTCTGGGAATTCATGCTGGAGGCTACCTTTAAAAAACCCCCACTGGATAAAATATACAGTGTTCTTGTGGCAGTTTGTCAATCCCTAAGGCCCTCTATGACTGGAGACCACCATAGGAAGGGGCTCAACCCTCAGTTTCTCCATCAATGAGGTCAGGAAATCAGATGAACTGCTAACCCTTGAGAGCCCTAGAAGGCAATGTTGGGTAGATGGTAGAGTCATATGGCCCACGGCCACGCTATGAGTCCTGACAGCTGTGGTGGTACAATTTGCTTCATCCTTACCATACATAGTTCACTATGGGTGGAGTGCACCTTCCTACCGCACTGCTGTTGGCCAATGGGATATGTTGAGGTACTTGTGGGCCAGTTCTGAGCTCAAGCCTGAAGGAGTGCCTGTGTTTTTACTCATTCCTCCTGAAATTTCTCTTGTCTGCCTTTAGAAAAAGTCATGTCCTGAGTGGCTCCTGGTCCCAAAAGGAAAGACATGGGGAGCAGGCCTAAACCCAACCTGCAGAGCCATCCCCACCTGATCCATGTTGTCATCTATTACCCCAGATTCCAGGCTGATAGACAAGGATAACTCCAGATTCTAGGAGCCAGACAACGTCTTGTCTAAGGGTCAGCAAGTAAATAGTGTTGGCTTTGTGGGCCGTATGGTGTCTGCTGCTCTACTCAACTGTCTTTTGTAGCATGAAAGCTGCCACAAGCAATGTGTAATGAATGAGCGTGACAATAAACTTTATTTACAGAAACTGGCAGTGGCCTGAATTTGGACTATGGGATGTAGTTTGCTGAGCTCTGTCCTAGGAAATTAGAGGAAACCAAAGGTGGAATAGGTCCACCGTGCCTGTTCAGGGCTGCAATTCCTCAACTCAACTGTTGGGGTCACTGCTAAAGGAGACGTGGGGCAGGAAAGGGATTCCTCTGGATTTGCCAAGTGGAGGAAGAAATCATAATAACGCATCAAAGCATGGACTTTGCATTAAGACAGACGTGGGTCCAGAACCCAGCTCCATCGCCTGCTATGTATGACTGTGGGTGACTGTGGGCAAACACCCCTCTCTTCTTAAGCCTCCTCATTTATAAAATGGAAATAATGACAACCTTCATTCCATAGGCTTTGGGGAGGATAAATCACATGAAGTGATTAGCTACTGTGACACAATTTGTAAAAACATCTTTAAAATGCTGAAGGGAGCATTACCTAAACCCTGGGCAGCAGGAAGGGAAAAAGATCGAAATGGAAAATGCTGACCTTCTATTAGCTTCTAGTACATGAAATTTCTCAGCAAGCCCTTGTAAACCGCTTAACTTTCAGCCAGGCTGACATTTGGGGGGTGATAAGCTCAGTGTTGCTCACAGCCAAGGAGCGTTTTTTTTTAAGAGGACACCAAGGGTCTCAGCAATTCCACCTCTCTCATCTCACCCCAGAAAGGTGCAGGCAGGGAATGGGGTCAAGGCACCTCTGAGCTCCAGGGCCCACCCTCACCAGGGGCTGCCCCCCACCCAATCGCCCAGTGTGGTGGGAGATGCAGGCGGAAGCCCCATGATGGGTATTGTTCTCCTGATGATCTGAAATGGAGGAAAATTCGGGGGGAAAGCACAGAGTAACACTGGCCTGCAAGAGGATTAAAAAAGATGTAAAAGGGTAAAGAGAAATGAATGCTGGTCTATTGGATACTTCTCTACTCAGAGCACTAGGTTTTCTCCCAATTCCAATAAGCTCTTTAAAAAAATTCACGAGGGTTTTGTTTCTCTGGTCATTTATTTGGGTCCCTTGGGGAAACTCAGGAAAAGCAACCTCTCCTCGTGGGTCCTGGGCAGTGCTGGTGTCATTTGTACAGTTCAGGCTAATAAATTACACAATGTCCAC
This sequence comes from Craseonycteris thonglongyai, assembly GCA_004027555.1. Lineage (NCBI taxonomy): Eukaryota > Metazoa > Chordata > Mammalia > Chiroptera > Craseonycteridae > Craseonycteris > Craseonycteris thonglongyai. The sequence continues at coordinate 14,549 of PVKE010030996.1, forward strand.
GGGGTCCGTCACTGACGCCCCACGGCCATCCCAGACCCCATCAGTGAGGGCTGGCCTGGCTTCCTCCTTCCCTTCCATTGCTGAGGGCCTTCCTGGTGCCAGGCGCTGGGGATAGAGATAAGAAGGCCACTGAAAGGTCACAGTCAGGTGGGAGAGGGGACACTTGAATGAGGAGTTCTAAGGAGGTGTGACAGGAGCTAGAAGAGAGGCGGGGCAGGCACCCTCAGGGAGCAATTCCCATAGCAACTGCTGAGTACTCGCAGCGGCACAGGGGGAGGGGTGGGGGGGGTGGAAGGACAGGCAGATGCCCAAAGACAAGTGACCACACCATGCAAACCCTCTACCCCGTGCCTTTCATGCTCTCACTGAAATTACACCCATGAGCCCCCAGAAAGGGCTGGCCCGAAAACGCTAATACTTTTACCTGTAAAGTGAAAACAAACAGAAACCTAGGAACTACCTAATGTCCAACAATAGGGGGCCCGCCATGTAAATTAGGTTACTCAGTGGCATGTTATGCATGTGGCCATGAAAGTAACTGGATGAAGTTTGTATAGAACATGGAACAATGCTTAAAACACAACACCAGGAGTAGAAGGTGAAGAAAACATCTTTTACCAAATGGGAAGGTGAACGAATTCTCCCAGGGATCTGGTTTCCCCAAAGGGCTGCACCTAGACCAAGAGAATTCTGGTGACTGGCTGAGATGCCTGTCCGCACGTGGGTCTGGACACTGGGAGAGCAGGGACTGTGCTCTCCATACATGGATATGTGGACATATTCACAACCAGCTCCTAGCCCCATTGCCTGCTGGCAGGTGCCTGGTGGGCAAAGCGCAGCATCTTGCACATACTGGCTGAAAGGTCAATAACAGAAGATGAAGAGAGGGCTGGATGAGCAGGAAGGGAAGATGGGAGGCAATGAGAAGGAAAGGAACGGAGAGAAGTAAGGAAAGAGCGAAAGAAAGTGCAATGGGAAAGAGGGAAATGGATGATTCTGTCTAGTTCACTCACTTACATCTATTCAAGAAGATAGATACTCTGCTTGGATCCAGCTGGGGTGCTACAGCTTGCACTACTATTCAAAAGCTTTGTCCTCCGTGGACCCAAAGCCAGAGCTCTGGACGCCCCGGAACAGCTGTGGGCCCGGGCAGGCTCAGGCCTACGAGCCCAGAGCACAATGGGGCGGGCCCCTCCTGGTCAGCATCCACTCTGTGAGCAGTCACAGGTTGTCAACTCCTACACTAAACCTGAGTCCGCCTCTGAACGCATTGACAAAAAGCCAGGATTTTACTGAAGGTTTAGCAGGGGCCAGAGGATGGAGATTACAAAGCAAACCTGAGAACAAAGCTTCTTAAAAATCCTCTCCAAGTGCTTCTTTCTGTCTTTCCCTGGATTTCCATCGCTTCTGGCAGCTGACACACCACTTCTCCCTTCCCCCTCGTGGCTGGCTTTCTCTCTGCTCCTCCCTGGCTTGCACACTCACGCAGAGATCAACACCAAGCCCCAGAAACCATCCATGCCCACCCCTGTCCAGCTTCCCCAAGCTGTTCCCAGCTTCTTCCCCAGGAGTTTGAAGTTCCTCAAGCACTCTTTCCATCTTGTCACCCTGGAATGTGGCTAGTGACCTAACTCTGATGAACAAGATGGGCTCTAAATTCCAACTTAATCTTTGCAAGCTGGGTGACCTCAGACAGGCGACATCATCCCCCTGGACCTGTTTTCCCATTTATCAAATGAGGGTCATATAAACACATGCCCACGAAGATCAGTGTATTCAACGAGAGGATGCATGCAAAGTGCTGATTTGTAGATGGTGTGCAGTAACTTAGCCACCGGCTCCATTATTTATCTGCTGGAATTCTGTGAGGTCATTGAGGTATGGTTCTTATTTTGTTATGAACACACCAAGGACCAGAGTGGTGAACCAACATGCTCAGGGTTGCACAGGACAGGCAGCCAAGCCAGAGGTCAAATCCTGTTCCTTAAGTCCAGAGCCTTGGGATTTCAGCCGAGCTCCTTGAGTTCAAAGCCTGAGAAGGCAGGTCTTGGTGAGTGGGCCCCCCGTGGCCTGGGTGCTATTAAAGCATCCGCTGAGGAGGTGAGGGTCTCCTTCCAGGCTTCAGTTGTCAGAGCCTGAACATTAAATTATGTTAATGTATGACACGGCACTGGGCTGGGAGCAGCCCCTGACAATTACATTTCTTCCGGGCGTGACTCCAGAGAACCCATTTTGCTATTCTCAGCAGAGTCTGGAGTGACCAGCTCTAGTTCCTTTGCTTGGGACAGGAAATTTGGTGCCCTCATGAGCCATTTCTCACAGTGGCCACTCAGGGACTTTCTCTGTAGTTTCTGGTTTGGCTATATGGTGCTCCTCTTTGAGGACTGTCATCTCTATGCTAAAGCACAGAATTCAGAGGTTGTCACTGGACACCCAGTTAGCTGTCAGGGGTCCCTCCAATCCCCTGCCAACGTCACACTTTGTATTTCACAGTGTATTGTGGTTTTTAGGGACTCAGTCAGACATGAGTTTAAAGCCTAGGGTGATACTGACTGACTCTGAATTTGTGTAAATTATTTAGCCTCTCTGAATCTTCATTTCTTCATCTGTAAATAGGTATTTAGATAATAAAAACTGGGCAAATAATTCTTCATAGGGCGGTGGACACTCAGTGAGATTGTATCAGTTAGCTATGACTACAATAATGCTGCATAACAAATAACAATAAAAACCTTAGTGGGACATAACAATTAGAAAAGATGAAATATAGCAATTTGTGACAATATGGACAGACCTTGAAAATATCTTATTAAGCAAAATAAGTCAGACTGAAAGAATCAAGAAACAAATGACCTCGCTCATAGGTGGAATATAAAACTGAAAGTAACAAAGAAACAAAAGCTCACGGACACAGTCAATAATTTTGTGGTTACCTGAGGGTAAGGGGGGGGGAGTGAGAGAGCTGGGGGGGGCAGGAGGGAGGGGGAATCAAATATATGGGGATGGAAAGTAAGCTGATTCTGGGTGGTGAGCACATAATGCAATGTATAGATAATATAATGTAGAATTGTACACCTGGTAACAATGTAATTGTTATCAACCAATGTCACCCCAATGAATTTAACAATAATAATTAAAAAAAAAAAGAAATCCACAGAAGAAGAAATCTAAGTAGCCAACACATGCACAAAAAGGCTTCACTGCATTCATAAACAAAAAAGTCAAATTAAATCAAAGATACTGTTTTTCATCTATTCCTAACTGGCAATTTTTTTAAAGATAGACTTAGCTTTTTTAGAACAGTTTTTAGGTTGATAGAACATTTGGGATGGTACAGAGAGACCCCATATCCCTCCCACTCAGTTTTGCCTATTAGTACCATCTTACTTTAATATGGTACAATTGTTACATCTGATAAACTGATATGAATACATTATTATTAACCAGAGTGCACATTTTATTCACATTTCTTTAGTTTTTACCTAATGTCTTTTTTGGGGTTCCATCCTTCCCCATTATGGACTCATGACTATTTATTTTATACTCTAAGTCAGGGGTTCCCAACCTTTTTATACCCTAGGGCGCATTCTAAAATATTGGTAGGGCAGCAGGCACCAGCTATTTCTAAGGATATTTATTATTGAACAGGATTAAAAAATAATAAACAAAAATAATTTTAAAATAATAAATTTATTGTACAAATTATATACACACAAAGAAACATATATACAAAACGTAATACGAAGTAAATAAAACACACACGTATAATAAATTCATTTTAAAAAACATAAAAGAAAACATAAAAAAAAACAATCTGTCAGTGTGATCTTTGGCATTGCATTTCATTGGCCAGTGCCTCGTAATTAGGAGAGTATGACGACAACCCTGTTAGCAAACAATTATTAAGATGCTCATTGGTAAGTCAAGATCTATATCGTGATTTTATTAAATTCATGTTTGAAAACAAAGATTCGCATAAATACATTGACCCAAAAAACAATTTGATTTTATATGCCGCTTTTTTTTTAAATGGGAACCTTTCTTTGTCAACTATGTTCCATAAGTCCTCTGATATTAAGGATTTTAGCAAAATATCGTTCTTAAGGTTCAACATTTCTAACTCTAGTTCTTCTGCTTTCCCCTGAACAAGGTCTGCAATACATGTGGCTAGTTCTATTACATTTATTTGGCAAGTAAAAGGATTGATATAGAAGGAGACAATTGGCTCGATATTTGTAAACTGCAGAAATCTCTCTTCAAACTGTTTTTGAAGCACTTGCAGGGTCTCAATAAATAATGACACATTTAATTCATTGTTACCTAGCATTTTCCTCATATATGGGAAGTGCACGAGAGACTTGATATGCACATGTGATATCAACAAAGTCAATTTTGCTTTAAATGTGTTTACAGAGCTTATCATTTCAGCTATATTTTTGTCTTTTCCCTGCAACTCCAAATGGAAAGAATCTAATTTTTCTATGGTGTCAGCAAGAAAACCCAAATCCACCAGCCAGCAAGAGTCTGTTAGTTCATCATCATTTTCATTTTTATCATGTACAAATGTTTTTATTTCTTCAATTAAGTTCACAAATCTTGTAAGAACTTTACCTTTACTGAGCCAACGTACTTCAGTATGCAGGATGAGATCGTGTTCTTTATCTTCAGTATCTTCTAACAGGGCCTTGAAAAGTCGGTGTTGCAATGGAGCTGCTCGAATAGAGTTGATTCTCTTTGTGACTATTTTCATAACATGTTCA